>KV417572.1:286290-302090 GCA_001630335.1 Athelia psychrophila
GGACCATGAGAAAGGGCGCTCATAGTCAAATGCTAAGCGTAGGCAAGGCGCTCTACCGCCCAACTACCGCCTTTAAGAACGGCGGTTCTCCAAGATGGAAAGGCTAATAGAATGCATGAAGCATGGGGCGAGAATCATTGCGTGCGCTCGTTCGCTGGTAAGGTGGGGCGAGGCGGGGGGAAAGCAGTAGTATTGTTTTACCCGGGGTTATGAACGATGCAAGGGACCCCGGGAAACGGAAGCCAATGGAGAGGAGTGTTTTAGGCCCTTTTTAAGTTTGAGGCTTTTATTCAAGCCTATTTTGCACCAATAGAGCGCAATGGTACTGTGCTTTGCATATGAACTCCGAGGTGATGTTAACGCAGAATCTCAGTTCGATGTAAATTTGCTGCCCAGTGTACGGTGTGGAGCCTGTAACATGCCAAGATAGCCCAAGATTTACCAAAGTCGATATTTGGGTGTGGTTGTCTGTCAAATGAGTGATGGGAGGAACCAGGGAGGAACTGCGGAGGAACGGAGTGCTGGCGCGATGTTGGTGTCTGGTTGGTTTGTGGGGTCTATGATCGGTATCTGCAAATCTTTCATCACACGCTCTGATTGGCTGAGAGCTCAGGGGCTTTTCAGTTGCGTCAGGATGTCGTGCTCCGTCGTCTGTCGAGTGCTATATATCCTACTCTTGCAGACTCTCTGCTGCTTCCCCCCCTCCTCCACCTCCACTGTTTATATTTATATCTATCTTCTCCACACCAATGTCATACACCCAATATTTGGCAGTCACACGCGGCCGCTGACTTCAATACGTGTCCGCTCCCACACGGCATTCCTTTGTGGATTGGTTAGCGGCGTGGGGCCCACCTTACCAGCGAACGAGCATACAAGCAATGAGTCTCGTCCCATGCTTTCTATTGGCTCTTTCATCTTGGAGAATCGCCGCCCCTAAAGGCTGTAGAGCGCCTTGCCTGCGCTTACCATTTGACTACGAGCACCCTTTCTCATGGTCTCCGCTCATCAGTTGACTACGAGCACTCTTTCTCATGGCCTCTGCTCATCAGTTGACTATGTTGGTGCTTTGAAATGACGCCGGAAATGACGTTACCCTTTCGCGGTGTCACATTTCCTTGCACGTTGTGCTAATTTTCAGAGCCTTCTTCGCTGGTGGATAGCAACTCGGCTGTACTTATGCACACAGCTCCCTCAAAGAACGTGTCACCCGGTCCCAAATTCATTTACCGGGAAATGATCATCTCCACGGCACCAAATATCCACGGGATGCCTCAGATGGGCAGGTGACTGCATGCACGTGTGGGCTGGGTTGTTGAACACAAGAGGCTCTCGTGAATTTAAAGCAATTACACCGAAATAGCTCGGGTTTTTTTCGCCACCCACAGGTATAAAATCACTCAGTGCGCTCTTCTCCTCCTTAGATCTTTCATCCACTCATCCATTAACTAGCATCTATCAATCGAAAACCAAATTTCAACCAGGTTTGCCCACATTGCCTGCCCCCCCTCGTTCGCATGCTCACGCCGTTTTGTCCAACAGAATGAGTTATAAAATCGCCATCCGCGTCTTCCAGACCAACCCCAACGCCTTCTTCCACATCGTCGAGCACAGCTGTTTCACTAAATGCCACTGGTCCAAGGTCGATGGAGAGATGATTCTTAACATGGACAACAGCGGAACCTCTGGCACCATGCGCCTCCTTTCCGACACCGGCGAGATCTTTGTCGTCGTCGTCGGCGTCCACAACTACAAGAGGTGGTGTGACATCGTCCCCGATGTCAAGAACGACACTGGTGCTTCTCTCAACCCTGAGTACTACGACGGTGGACACAGGGCCTCTCAGAGGGAGAAGCAGCGTTCGTCCTTCCAGCTTGACAACGCTAAGGGAAGGAAATGCGAGATCAAGTTCATCAAGGACGACGGAAAGGACCTCCAGGCTAACCTCATCATCGGATGAAGTGAGTGTTCCCTATTACTCCTTGTAGATTTTTATTTGTCTGATGTTGTTTCACGAAGAATGCGGTTCTCTAAAAGCGCACTTGTCGAGTTGTCGTTCTGTGTACTTCTACTGTGCCACCGTGTATGTGGCAATTGATGATGATGAGATTTGCTACATCCGAGTCCCGTCTGAGTTCGTTTCTAGAGCACATCCAGCAGTACATTTACACTACACCATCTCGGAGTTGCAGCACGCTGATTGTCCACTTCGCAAACTTCTACTACCCAACGCGTACTTTGCTGAGGAATATGTGGGCTCAGATGCCATAGTGGACCTCAGAGACCTCGAGCTTGTCGAAGTTGGGGAATTCAAGCGTGACGCATCTGCACTCATGTCCAGCGAAACCTACCTGGAGAAATATGACATGGCTCAAATCGTCTCAACATTCTTCCTTCTCACAACAGCTACGAGACTTCTTGATTCAATAGAACCTCATTATCTTTCCTAGGTTACCACCTCATTTATTTCTGCGATGCGTTGCAAATTATCGACCCGGCCAACCTCTGCCCCATTATTACAGAGTACGAGGACATCCGACGCTCTGCGCGAACGATGGGAGTGGCAGGGCCAAAGTAATCTTCGAAGTACACGCGTAGTCCGTAAACATGGTTAACGAGACATATACTGTACATTGGTCCACTGAGTCACTCTTCTTCCTGACTTGACATATTATTTCCTCAAGGCGGTTGACGGCTCGTGTTTCTGTCCTGCCGCCATTCCATCTGAGATCAATCTCTACCACAGGACCAATATTTCATGCGGTATTCGAGGCACACGGAAGTAACTACAAGCACGTACTACGGCTTGCCGAATTTTATTAGTAAACTTTACACACACGCTGCCCTAACACTGTCCAGGATCGTCAACCCAGTCAGTACCTTGGCTGTCGCCATCATGGGTGGCACCCGTATTTACTAGCACGTCCACGGATGCAGTACTCAGGTGTTCAAACGTTCAAACTCCGCTGTTCGAAACTTGCTGTGGACGTTTGATTATGATAAACACATCTCAACACAGCCATACCTATCAATCAATTCCGCAATCCGTATTCGATGATCTCTGCTAGTCCTGTGCGTGTAAACCTTGTAAAAGCGTGTTGCCCAATGCGCTGATCTGAGTTTCCACGTTTCGATGAGTCACTTATAATAAATTTACAGATATCAGACCTTCCCATGTCACATGTGCCGCACCCAAAGGGCCGTTGATGATGAGCGCTGAGCGCTGAGGGCGTCCCAAACGCGATCGATCATCGTTCGTACATCCCGTCCAGATCTAAAGTTGGGCAGACCTCGCAGCTCAGCTCCAGTGGAAATTGACTCGAACGAGACCGATTCATATTCATATATGTAGAAGCCATTCGATTTATTCAAACGGGTTCCACGATCTGCACTGTTCCGTCCGACGTCCACAGGGGTACCTCCTATCTGCGTATTGAGATATGTGGAGTCTCGCCACCGGGCATACATAGGCATCATTATTACCTCCGTAAATACTCACGCGCTTGTATGCATCCTACATCCATGTCCTTAGGTTTCAATAAAGGGAGTTCCAACGCCCGTGCTTAGGCCTTCTTGTTCCTCCTGAGTCTGATCTTCCATTTACCTGGTCATCGGGGCTCGCCGAGTCGCTATATGTCCGTCAACTAGGCCAGGCCCGTCCCAAACTGCTGTGTATCGATCCGGCATCCTGGATCCACATCAACGCGATTACGCCGCGCTAATTACGGCTGACTGATCATGATCTGCGACATCTAATCGAGTATGCTATACTTCCACTGGATTATGGATGAATGGGTACAATATGAATACACGATACACTGTTTTGCGTTACGATGTCGCCATGTGTATATTGATCGAGTTCTGACCCACCCAGATCCATCGTCGCACTACGGCTCAGCGCGCTGCGGAATTCTGCGCAGCCTCACACTCCAGTGCCTGCCCGTCGTCGTACCAAATAGCAGGCGGGAACAGCTCCCTCTCCCCGCGTTCCTCCCCACACTGGCCGAGCTGTCCGTCCAACGGGAGTTCCCGTGAGGCCCAGCTTTATGTCATACGAGTGACTCGTTGTTTACTAAGTAAACAGTGCAGGCACCAGCTGACGGAGCAGGTACCCAGACCGTTAATGAGATCCCGCGAGGAACACCCCTATGCTAGTCCCGAGGGCAAACACCAGACAATTTTCAACCTGCGTAAACTCCGAATATTGATATCTTTGTCTGGCCCCTATGCCCGTGCTAAATGCAGATTTGTATACTCCCTCAAAACCCCATGTCTCATTTATGAAACTAATTCGCCAAACTCTAATATGGGGGTTGTTCTATTTGGCGCCTCGGGGTGTTTCCCTAGAATCGCGGTGCCCCCCCGGAGTGCATGCTGAGAACTGGCAATTGACTGGCAACCCCTCTCGAGCTCTACCCTTTGCGCCACCCTGTACAATGCATTTCATACGGTCTTGAAGAACCTATTTCGAGAGAAGCATGATATCCGTTGAATGTCGAGATACCTGACAGATGCATATAGAGATGAGGGGGGCCATTTTTGCTTGTTTTTTGACATAGAAATGAGGCCGTGTGAAACAGTGCGTCATAGTTTCTTCAATGCCATGTCCCGTGCCACTTCTCTGGCAATGCGGGACAGATGCCGTGTCACTGAAATGCATCGTAAACGACACACTTGTACCTGGCCAAGAGCGGCTTGAGGGTACCCGCGAGGGGGCTGCAAGATGCGGCTGAGTGGAAGCGCACCAGACTCTAGGAAATGCTGCCACTGTTGGCATGGCAAAGTGTTAAGATACTGCATATCTACGTATCTACTTAGTTACATATATAGAATCTAGTTCAACAACTGCAATATGCGTTCCAGAACGCGCGCACGTGACTTCACAGCATACTCGACACACATGCTCCGTTATCTCCATCCGAGATACCAAACTCATCTTAGCTCTCACGCTAGCTACGATGACTTATTTTGGGCTTGATCATCGAAATGGGGCGCTTCATTGTTTTGATATCGCCCGCGGAGGTATATCACAATGGTACCCAGAGGCTTCTCTGAATGGCGGACAATAAAGCCTACGTGAATCATTTCCTTGTACCGTGTATGTTTTATTCACACACAGGAGGTCTTCTCAACAGATTCGCCTAAATCCGTGCCCCGGAAACTCGAACGCTTCCAGTTAGTTCCAGCTAGATAGCCATGGTACCTGGAGGTTTCTTGGAGCGATCCAGGTCGGAAGATAAGCCCATATGCGGCATTTCTTGCTTCTATGCATGCTTGATTCGCATAGATGAGGTATTCAAGCTCCGCGAGCTCAGCCAATCAATAGAGTCAACGGTTCCGCGAAATCCGTGCCCCATAAACTCGAACACTCCCAATTGCTGCGAGGGCGACAGCATTGAATCCTATATAATGTGGACTCTTGGCGCTATCCTAAGTCTCTTCATCGCAAGATCATTCTCAATATCTCTATCATTCTCAACCCCTCTATCATCCGAAAAGTTTACGATGGCTCCCGACGTTCCTACGTACCCGATCACTGGCATCCCACGCGAGGTTCCTCTGCGCGTAGAAGTGGATGACTTCTATAAATCTCCTCAGTACGCTGTGCGGCGCAACCTCTTTCTACTCGCCATGGCCAAATTTCAAGCGATGGACCCGAAAGAAAAGTTATCCTACTTCAAAGTCGCAGGTACCTTGAAATACGCATATTGCATGGCGAGCCAACTAAAATGAGCACCCAGGTATCCACGTTTACCCTATGAGACTTGGGACGACCCGAAGAACCTCAAGCCTATCGGCCACACCGGATATTGCCCGCACGCTCGTGTCATCTTCCCGACTTGGCATCGTACCTACATGCTTCTCTTCGAGGCGAGTGCATTGGTCTGAAAGACCACTATCAATACACTGAACAAATAGTATTTAGCAACATGTCTATGAAATCATGGTGGAGGAAGTGATTCCCAAGCTATTCAATAAATCCGAGCACGAACGACTGCACGCCGAGGCCCGGGAGTGGCGCTTCCCCTACTGGGATTGGGCAGCCAAGAAACAGCGGCTTGGCGAAGATCAGCCAGATTATGATGCACCTCTTATTCTCAAGGACCGTACAGTCGAAGTATTCGATTCAATGTCACCCTTGGGGAGGTTTATTCCCAATCCCTTGTACCAGTTCACTGCTCCTGGCAGCCACCCGATGGAAGATTGGGGTATCACATCCGTCCCTGTTGATGGAAAGGTATGTCCTTAAACTGCCACTTGCGTGTCATGGGCCTACTCTGACAGAAGCTCTCGCATTTAGACCGTCGAATACCAAAAATGCACTGCAACCAGTAAGCACCCTCTTGGCTACAATGTCAATGGCGGCATCGTCGACAATGGCGAGGGCCGCGTCACAATTTATTCCTCGTGGATTGATGGTGTGCAGAATGTTGATAATATCGCTAAGGACATTCGGGCACACGTGTGGTTCCAAGAATGGTTCCAAAATCCCTCCCTTGGGGGAGCCATCAACCGCCTTCTCAGTGTGGACTATGTCACATCAGCAAAAAACCATTCAGCGAAATAGTCCTATGTAGCCAATGTACCTTTAATAGCTCATTGGTAGGTCCCCCGGTCTATAGCTGTACATAGCTGGAGCACGCACTATGTTAGCCCTGAGTAGCGGTATATATCTAGTAGTAGTGAGGTAGGTCAGTAGCTGAATTTCGCCCATAGCAGTATATAGCAGTATGTAGAGCATATTGCTCCGCCTAGGCATCAAACCCGAATATCGTCACACTGATACAGAGAGAGAAGAAAGTGGCATGTATTGATTTGACGTACATCTACATACAAACATAAGAGAGAGCACAGGCATACCCTGTGTAGAACCTCTGGAAGCCATCAATCGGACCTGTCCAATTACCCACTCCACACCTGCCAGCCTTGTTTGATACAGTAAATAATGGCCCCGGTAACGGCCACGTGCACACAGAAAAACGGCATGTTCGCGGCGATGCCACAGCTTCTTGAGCTCAATGGCGGGGTCGTCAATGGCGTGCCCGTCCGCAAGCTCACGGTTGTAAACATTGTGTCGAACCCGGGCAGGCGGACGGCAAAGGATGGTGCGGCAAGGGAGTCTGCCTCCGTCAAGCCAAACCACAGCCGCTCTAAGACATTGTGATTATGATTAGAAAGAATTCAGCGTGTATTGAAGTGCTACTCACGCACCTCGAATATATGGCAATACAGGGCTGTGGTGAGCGTAACCAACGACACGTTGTCAGGGGCTCCACGTACCGGCGCCCCTCAACCGTGCGCGTAGAGAATCATGGAGAGCGGCGGATACGACCTAGCACAAGACGACTGATTCAGAATGGAGAAAGTAACACACTTTCGGGGCTCTTCGCAAACCGTCAACAGTCACCACCGTAGTCCGTAACCCACCATTCCTCTCCCACCGTCAAGCAGACATGCTGCCATGTGCGCGGAGCACACAGAGCAGTGGAGCTGCTCTCCGTGGAGGTGCATCCGTTGCAGCGGTCCGACATGGTTGATGCGCACAGTTGACGTGCAGGAAGTAGGAATAACCAGGAGGGGAGAGTGGATACATAGAGGAAAGAGGAAAGGGGATGAGAACGAAATCAAAGCAAGACGATCCTGTTGTCATGGACTGAAACTTAAAATTAAAGTTTCGACAACGACAACTGCTGTCGAGCGGACTTTGAAACAACTTGAGGAAATTCGACACAAGTCTTCCGCATCTGCTGAAATGTCAATCCTGGTGCGTCTGCAGTCCACCCCCCAGTCGAGGAGGCCATGCTGATGCATGCTCCAAGACATATACTATGCACATTTATGCTGTACATCATGTATGTTACTCCGCGCTTGTAGAAATACATAACTCGTCCCGCCAACCACTGGTGCCTCCCATAGCTGAGTAGGTGCTATTATTCACCATACCCAGGGCCAAAGCTATGTAGACACAAATACCTTGGCGACAGCTATATTCTCCTACTGAGGTCGACATCACGGTTCTAGTTGCTACGGGAGTCGAAATCTCGACATGTTGACAATATACCTTTGGCGGGAGCTATGGGCATGGAAACTTTTTCTTGATGCACTAGCTACCGCGCATTCGCCACGAGCAAATATGATTCGAAGGAAAAGCCAAATATGCAAGATGCCATCTCTTTGGAAGGCATTCACAAGTAAGCATGTCTAGCTCCTATCATGCTGGTCCCAAGGCGCTGAATTTTTTGCTAGCAACGTGCATGTGTGGATGGGCGGGCAATGGGGTCAGGCGACCCATGCCCCTGTAGCGGCCTTTGATCCCGTCTTCTGGATGCATCACGCGTTAGTCGACCCGCTATCTGCCCGTAATGTCCCGCTTAACCATTTAATTCAGCAACGTCGATCGTATCTTTGCTATCTACCAGGCGTTGTATAATGCCAACGAGAAGAAATCGTGGTGGGCTGCCACTGGTCCGAAGGACACCGACGAAACTCCCGAGACGCTTCTACCTCCTTTCCATACCGACAAAGGCACCATTTACGACTCCAATGGTGTCCGGGACGTCGCCAAGCTCGGCTACACGTACCCCGAGCTTCAGCGCTGGAAGTTCCCTTCTGGCCCTGCTGGCGAGGTGGCATATATCGCGAGCATTCGTAAGAAGACCAATGGACTCTACCCACTATCGGCGAAGATGGCGATTTGCCCCAGGGACTATATCGTGAACGTCGTGTACAAGAGGTAAATCAAAATTTTCCCTACAAAGTTCAAACCATCACGCAGCTGACACACCTTGCAGATTTGCCTTGGGCGGTGACCCATTCACTGTTGAAATCCTCCTTCGCTCCGAGCATGTGGGCAACGCGGACTGGCTCATTGGGTCGGTGTACAATTTCTCGTCCGCGCAGAACGGCTGCGAGAACTGCGCTCGACAGGAAGAATCGGGGGCACTGTGCTCGGGCCAGGTTACTGTACTCATACGACCTTAAGTTCGGGCTGATTTCTTGTGACCGAGGTCACTGACTAGTTCGCGTGTTCGGATGTCCTTGTGACGTGGGACGAACTTGCCGTAGGTTCAAATCGAGGTCTAAAATGGCAATCCGCCGGGCTTTTTGGTGGCTCGGGCGAGGCTCGGGCGAAAAATATGTCACAGAACATGTTCATTGCCCATATTTTCGCGTGACAGTCACGCAAAATAGGCTCAAGTTCAGAGGGCCTTGGGACAGGTGACGAACTTAAGGTCGTATGAGTACAGTATTCTCACAGGCGCCTTGCTGGCAAGGTTTGAGGATTCGGCCTCGGCGTTTGACAGTTGGGACGACGGCAGAGTCGTTTCTTTTTTGGAACCCAGGCTGGTACATCGCGTTCTCAATGTGCGTAGCCTTCCACTCGCTCAGTTATTTAGCAGATCTAGGAAGGCTCACGTCAATATTGTCTATAGATTGCGGGCGCTAAAATCGACATGCAGCCACCTGCACTGGAAGTTTCTGTGGCGGTCGGTAGTCTTACGATTTCTAAGATTGTGCCAGGGGGTGACAAAGATGGCGGTGGGTATACCTTCGATGACATCAAGGATGACGGTGGGTATGTTTTCGAACCCATCAAAGGCGGCATGGGAGCGCTGCCCGGTCTTTTCAGCGGTGAAATCAGCGGTGAAATCGATGGGAAGTACGGTGGTACCGTCACTGACAAGGGGTCCGTTTATGACGTCATCAAAATCACCAAGGGAACTAAGTCATTCGACGTGGCACATACGGGCTATTCAAAGTACACCGCGGTTAACGTTCTGGTTCCATCTTGCTGAGGTGGGAGGTTGGTATCTTAGGTTTTGACATCCATGCTGCCTTTTCTTCTTCGCTATACTGTTTTTACGCTCTTGAAATTGTCTGAAATGTACTACTACTGCTCTACTAAGCTTTATATTTGCCAGCCTCCGAGTCAGCCGCAGTCGACGCCACATCAAATAAAACGCCCACGGCAATTGAACAATCTTAAAGCTCGATGGCTTTCAAACTAGAATATTTTTGTACTTCGCCGTACAACAGTCCCCACGACTTACCTGCCACTTTCGCGATCCCTGCGCACGCTCCAGAGCCTATGACGCCCGTCATGAAGAATTGAACGCAGCCATAGTCCTTATACATCTCTCGACCTGTAGCTCTGTCTTCAGCACCTCTTAAATCGGCCAATAGACCGCCACTGCTTTCGCGGGGTACACCAAAGGCGACACTTACATCAACATCGCCGGCCGCAGCCGCTTAGCCGCAGAGTCCATCATCACAGATGTGCTTGCGTAAAAGTACGAGTTCGTCCACTGCGAGGGCACGCTGACGCAGAACACAACAACGGGGCTTCTGGCGACCGTGCCCAAGCTGAACTTCCTCTTCACGACCACGGGCCATCTGATGACGAAGGGAAGGGACGAGACAGACGAAGGGCTAAATCGGAAGCTGACGCTCAACTACTATGCCATTGCGTAGAAAGTCGAAGGATGCAGTTGAGGATGCAAAGTTTATCAGCGCCCTCGCTGTAGAGGCGGGCCTATTGATTTAGAGGGCCTACATATAGTGACCTCATACCTCAGGCCTCAGGTATGCTATTCTTTCCAAGCTATATACTGCTCTTCGCTTCATGGCTAACGACCTTTTCAGTCGCGACTCGCTGGCAGAGCAACATCCAGACATATCATTTCTACACATGTACCCTGGCGGTGCACGCACACCCATGGTGTCGACCACCTCATCCTGGTGGAAGCCCTTGTACCCGCTTGTCCTCGGGCTTGTCTATCCCGTGTCAAAGTCCACGGGCGAGTTGGGTGCGGCACATATTTAACGTGTCCTGGTTCAACTTGAAGCTTGAAGCATGAAGTTTGAAATGTGAGTCTCCGAAATCCGACGTCCAAACACGGTCTGTGACAGGCCCGGGACTAGTAGCAACCAACTTCCTCTGAGCCCACATAATCCTCAGTAAAGCACGTGTTGGTAATAGGAGCTTGCGAAGCGGACTTGGATCAGCGTCCTGTAGCTCCGGAATGGCGTAGTGTAAACATGTTGCCGGACGTGGTACAGAAACACACTCAGACGAGACTCGGATGTAGCAAATCCATCATCAATTACCACATACACGGCGGCACACTAGAAGTACACAGGATAACAACTCGACAGGCGCGCTTTCAACGAACCGCGTTCTTCGTGAAACAACATCAGAAAAACGAAATGCTAGAGGAAGCAACAGGAAATACTCACTTCAAGAAATGATCAAGTTAGCCTTCAGATTCTTGTCCTTCTCCTCGATGAACTTGATCTCGAGTTTCCTACCCTTCTGGTTCTTGCAGCTGAAGGACGAAAGCTGCTTCTCCCTCTGCTCGGCCCTGCGTCCACTCTCGTAGTACTCAGGGTTGAGAGAAGCACCAGTGTCGCCCTTGATGTCGGGGACGATGTCGCACCACCTCTTGTAGTTGTGGATGCCGAGGACGAGGACGAATTCCTCGTCGGTGTCGGACTTGAAGCGCAAGGTGCCAGAGGTTCCGCTGTTCTCCATGTGCAGAATCATCTCTCCGTCGACCTCGGACCAGTGGCCCTTGGTGAGACAGGTCTGCTCGACCATGTGGAAGAAGGCGTTGGGGTTGGTCTGGAAGACGCAGAGGTTGATTTTATAACTCATTCTGTTACACAAAATGGCGTGAGCAGGCGGATGAGAGGGAGCAGGTAATGTGGACGAACATGGTGTGGAGTTGGAATTTGGATTGCGGTAGATAGATGCTAGTCGATGGATAAGTGTATGAAAGGTCTGAGGAAAAGAGGAGCGCGCTGAGCGATTTTATACCTGTGGGTGGCCAAAAAAAGTCTGACCTATTTCGGTGTAATTGTTTTGAATGCGCGAGAGCCGCTCGTGTTCAACATCGCAGCCCACACGTGCATGCAGTCACCTGTCGTAGAGATTTGGTGCCGTGGAGATGTTCTGGCAAATGACTTTGAGACCAGGTGACACGTTCTTTGAGGGAGCTATGTGTACAAGTACAGCCGAATTACTATCCAGCAGCGAAGAAGGCTCTGAAATTTTGCAAAACGTGCAAGGAAATGCGACATGTGAAAGGGAAACGTCATTTCGGGCGTCATTTCAGAGCGCGAGAACGAGCAAACACAGTCAACTGATGAGCCGAGACCACGAGAGAGGATGCTCATAGTCAAATGGTAAGCGCAGACCAGGCGCTCTACCGCTTTTAGGAACCGCGGCCCTCCAAGATGGAAAGGCTAAAAGAATGAAGCATGGGGCGAGAGTAATTGCGTGTGTGCCGTTTGCGGGTAAGGTGGGGAGAGGCGGGGGAGAAGTTGTAGTATTGTTTTGCCCGAGGCTATGAACGATGCAAGGACCCTGGGAAACGGCCAATGAAGAGCAGTGTTTTGGGGGCCTTTCTAAGGGTGAGGCTTGAATAAAACCTAATTTGCACGAATAGAGCGCAATGATACTGCGCTTTGCCCATGGACCCCGAGTGTGCTGCTAACACAGAATCTCAGTTCGATGTAAATTCGCTGCCTGTACGGCGTGGAGCGTGTAACATGTCAAGATAGCCCAAGGTTTACCAAAGCCGCTATTTGGATATGGCTGGCCGTCAAATGAGTGATGGGAGGAACCGGGGAGGAACAGCGGAGGAACGGAGTGCTGGCGCGATGTTGTTGTCTATGGTTGGTTTGTGGCTGTTTGTGGGGTCTATGCTCGGTATCTGCAGTATCTTCATTCACACGCTCTGATTGGCTGAGAGCTCAGGGGTTTTCCTGTTGTGTCAGGATGTCGTGCTTTGTCGTGACTCGTCTGTCGAGTGGTATATATCCTACTCTTGCAGACTCTCTGCTCCTTCCCTCCTCCACCTCCACTGTTTATATCTATCCTCTCCACACCAGTGTTATACACCCAATATTTGGCAGTCACACGCGGCCGCTGATTTCAATACGTGTCCGTTCCCACACGGCACTCCTTTGTGGATTGGTTAGCGGCGTGGGGCCCACCTTACCGACGAACGAACATACAAGCAATGGGTCTCGTCCCTTGCTGCCTATTGGCTTTTCCATCTTGGAAAGTCGCCGCCCCTAAAAGCGGTAGAGCGCCTTGCCTGCGCTTACCATCTGACTATGAGCACCCTTTCTTGGTCTCCACTCATCAATTGACTGTGGGATTTTCGCCCCATGCTTTCTATTGGTTCTTCCGCCTCGGACCATCTCAGTTCCTGAAGGCGGTAAGTAGAACGCCTTGCCTGCGCTTACCATTTGCCTATGAGCAGCCTTTCTCATGGTCTCCGCTCATCAGTTGACTATGTTTGCTCCTTCTCGTGCTTTGAAATGACGCCTGAAATGACGTTACCCTTTCGCGGTGTCACATTTCCTTGCACGTTGTGCTACATCTCAGAGCCTTCTTCGCTGCTGGATAATAAATCGGCTGTACTTATGCACACAGCTCCCTCAAAGAACGTGTCACCTGGCCCCAAAGTCATTTACCGCAACATTATTATCTCCACGGCGGCAAATCTCTGTAGTATGCCTCAGTTGAGCAGGTGACTGCGTGCACGAGTGGGCTGGGCTGTTGAACGCAAGGGGCTCTCGTGCATTCAAAGCAATTTACACCGAAATAGCTCGGGTTTTGTTGGCCACCCACAGGTATAAAATCACTCAGTGCGCCCCTATTTTCCTCAGATCTTTCATACACTCTTCCATTCAATAGCATCTGTCTACCGAAAACCAAATTTCAACCAGGTTTGCCCACATTGCCTGGTCCCTCATCCGCATGCTCACGCCATTTTGTCCAACAGAATGAGTTATAAAATCGCCATCCGCGTCTTCCAGACCAACCCCAACGCCTTCTTCCACATCGTCGAGCACAGCTGTTTCACTACTCCGTGCGACAGGTGGCCCGTGGACACCGACCGGGACGGTTCCAAGGGGCGCGACCACCGTAGTCACCGGGGTAGCTTGTTTGCTGTGCTTAGGGCGTTGCACGTGGGCCGTTCCTCTTGTAGCGGTGTTGGTTTTAGCGGCGAAGTTTTCCGTGGCAGTACCGGGTTGCGGCGGGCCGGGGGTCGCAGGACTTGTTGTTCTACTGCGGGTGCTTTGGCTGTTTCGGAAGCGGGAAGTTTTAGTGTCGTGGTCGTGGGTTTAGCCGAGGTCGTGTCGCTGGATCGGGGGGTAGTTGGGGCGGAAGGTTCCCGCGGGCCTTTCGGTAGGGGCGCAGCGCGCCTGCCAAGGAAGGCACTACCCCGTCGACACTAGGCTCACCAGGACCTTCGAGCTGTTCGCCCTGTCGGGGCTAAGTTCTCGTAGCCCGACAGGATCGACTCGAAGTTTGGTTGTGGTATAGCTTTTATAGGTTGACGTTCCGTCGGGGCTAAGTTCTCGTAGCCCGATCGACTCGCGGTACGCTGATAGTTTAGGCTTTGCAGGAGTCTCCGTCGGAACTAAGTTCTCATAGTCCGATCGAAGTGCTAGTACGTTGATAGCCTAAGCTCTGCAGGTGGGCGCCCCGTCGGGACACTCGTAGCCCGGCAGGGTCGGCTGGCAAGACGCAGTAGTTAAGGTTCTGTAGGCGGACTCTCCATCGGGACTCAGTTCGACGAAGAACACTGAGAATAATAAAGCTGAAATAAAACCCAAAATACAAGAAATAGAGAAGTACATTGATAGAGGTATATGACATATATATAAACTGAGGTTACTGATGATCACCAACAGCGAGGGAGAGGACCTAACCAAGTGTACTAAGGAGTTCAAAGTAATAATCACGACTCACGTATGGCTCAATGGACGGCGAAACGGTTAACCGTGAGCGCAGGGAACTGCGCTGGACAGGACCATACTCAGTAAAGAGGCCATCGTACACACCCTAATGTGTGTACCGGGAGGCGGAAAGTGGTTCGCTCATATAAGGACATGCATGGCATGGCCGTGAATTCGTCGTGTACTATGTACTCGTGGTCTTGCGTCCGTCCCTTGCCGCACGTCAGCTCTAGTAATCGTCGCATGTCTATAGCGTGTCGGGAACGCGGGGTATACTTGCTTAGGGGCGCGCGGGTAGCTCTAAAACATGTTCTTCTCACTGAGCCAGTCTTTCCGAGCAAAAGCCTTTAAGGCGGGTGACGATATAAGGAAGTCCATGCAAAGCGACTTATACCGTAAACTCGGGTGTACTACTACTAGGAGTCGTTTCATGCGCGACCCATCATCCTCGAACGCTTCACCTGTTAGTCGCAGGACGTTGAGGCGCTACCACATCACATTTACATAAGGGCCTGCACGAGGTCTTTGCTTGAGTCTGCCCTGAGCCTATAGCGTTTAGAATAGTAGTAGTTAACGGTGTATGTGCCACCGTGTCATCTTCATGTGTCTTGCTGTTGAGCTGTTCACGCGAAAATCTCTTGGCGTAAGAAGCACTTTGTTGTAGTCTGTTTATTTTTAGATGTTCTTCATTATCCCTTGTGAGTGAAGTAGGCTACTACTCCAATCGGACCTCCAGGAAAGGCAGCAGGAACTACTTGAACTAGAGCGTAAAGGAAGGGAACCGCAACAGTTCGACCTTCCTGCTTGCGACGAAGAGGGAGACTCTCCGGGACACAGGTGGCAGCATCATGAGTCCCAACTCTCTTCGTGGTCACAGCAAGAACTGTAGCCCCTGCTACAGTGTGGTGGAGAACATCAACACCTGCGGCTGCTGCTGCTGTTTCTAGAGCGGCCACAGCCTTTCCTCCGCGTTCCACGGTCTCCAAGGCGACAACAGGTACAATTCTTAGTAGAGAGGTAGCTGGAACCTGGTCACCGTAAAC
>KV417573.1:0-51734 GCA_001630335.1 Athelia psychrophila
TGTGTCCTTTTTGGAAATTCTTGATGTGCATTTTCATGGTAGATTTCGAATAGTAATACACGACGCGTGTCAACAGCGAGGCTCGCACTGCCTCGAACCTCGCTCAACACTCGTGCTTGATTGAAATGTTATGAATTGCCTAACCAGAGCTACCTACTAGGCTCTACTAGGCCTCCATCCGGCTTGACACAATTTTTTCACTGATTTAGGTGTCAGCGGAAAATGAGTACTGGGTCAGTGGCATTCTAGCGCCTAACAGACGTGAAAATATGTGCTCATTCTGTGAAACTTCTAACACTGTACTACTAGTACATACTGGTACTGCTATGACCGGAATTTCCGCGGATCAGTGGCTGAAGAGAAAGTCGTCGTTCAGTCATTTCTCGTTCGACTTGCACAGATTGTGACCAGCATCATTTGGACCGGAGGGCATAACCCCATATCGCGGTGCCTCCCGGGGTACACACTAATAAACGGCATTACAGCCAAGTTGGAAACAATATGTACAGGTTTCGATTCTAGACCTATGATGTTTTTATTTGTACATCGCCGGACCAAACGAGTGGCGCTTCCAAATGGAGTGACCGATCATCGTTTGTTCCAACCCTCTCGGCCTCGCCTACAGCAGCTTGCAGCCCTTAAGCCGTACCAGATTGCAACTTGAACCCCTCAAATCGCACAGATCATGGGCACCAACCGTCTACGCATCCCGGCAAGATGAAATAGTCGATGGTCGAGCTGTCAATGACCCAAAAACACTGCGATAACTGGACTGGGCCACCTTGGGGGCCACCTATTCGGGCAGCGTCACTTGTTTGGTCCGGCGATGTACAAACAAAAAAACCATAGGTCTAGAATCGAAACCTGTACCTATCGTTTCCAACTTGGCTGTAACTTTGCAGCAGCAGCATCTACGTGTCTAACTCTAATCGCCCATCAATTCAGTGAACTCACAAGGTGACGGTAGGTGAAGGTCCCCCTTCATCGTGTAATTAAATGTGTGGCGCCTAGCACTGCCCACTGGGCCTGGCAGCAACCAGGCCTTTAATATGGCTGGTAAAGGAACCCTTACCATCGCTCGCTCATCTAAATTGCCTGTTCTTACGTTCGCAATGATCAGTCATCGGACAGTCTATGTCTTCTTTATCCTTGCATTGTGGTTCACCATGGTAGTCCTGGCCATCTTCACAGCCATAGCGTCCATCGCATCCTATGGCCGATCGAACTGTGCATTCTTGACTGCGAACTTGAACACCTCCTACTCCACCATTACCATTTCCAGGAGTACCAACTGCACCTTCGTGGACAACCTCGCCGAAACCGTCGACAATCACTCATCCTATTTCCAGTCCACACATATCATCATCATCCGCTTCATCGGCACGCTGGCCTTGCTGGTGTACAAGCCATCACTAACGGCCATGATGTGGTCTGCCCTGCAGACATTCCCAGGTACGGCTGGCGTGCCCTTGCTACGCGTCGATGCATTTCAAGAGGCCGTCGGGCTGTCAAACTCGCCAGCCCTGCTCCCCGCAGTGCTGTACGCTCAAGCGTCACGCACTCTGCCCTTCAAAGTTGCATTCGTGCTGCTGGTCAGCATCCTCTCGCTCCTCTCGCCGCTTGCGGTATCTCCCATCTACCGACCACATACGGGTCCATACCTCGTTAACGCTACCCTGGAGGTTGGCGGAGGAGTCGACACATCCCCCAACTTAGATTATAACAACAACGTTTTTATCCCAGAGGGCGTCTCCACGGGCCGTGCGCTGCTCGCTGCAGGAGTTCTGATGGGCATCCCCATTTTCCCAAACACATTCGACGTGAGACTTGCGCCGTTCCTCTCCATGGCCACCGTCGACGAGATTTGGAGTGCGGAGATTGACACCGTTGTCGCTCACAACACAGTGGATTGCGGCGCGTCGGCACCGGCGCGACTCAACAGCACCGAACCTCTCGTCGCACTCAACATGTCCAATTACTTTGGGCCGGGCGGGAGTTTTTACAACGACTACCCAATATTCCTGGGGAAGGAGCTGGGTCGTATCACTAATGACCCGCAGCTGTCAGCTGTGTATCTCAACAGCAATATTAGCGCGCAGCCAGGCTCTCTGACGGCAGAGACGAGCGTCATATTTCTTGGCGCGAATGGGACACTGGAGGGCGCACAGCAGACCATCACATCGCCAAACTCGACCGCGCGAATCGCGTCCGTTGACGTACTGATCTGCACGTCGACCACGACGCTGGAGACTAGTCGCTGTGTCATAAACCAGGGAACTGTGACCAATTGCACTGCATATGTGCCACGAAATGCCTCAGCGAGCAACACCAGCCTTGATGCATACATTCAAAACCCGATCACCGTTGCGACGGTTCTCGCTGCATCTCCCGTGATGGCATACTACAACTTGCCCTCGCACCTTCCCATGTGCTTCATCTCCAACTTCATCGTCGCTGCCCAGGTCCCTCCCATGCCGGATCTCGCATACCGCTCTAGCAATGAAGAAAAATACTATGTCCCACTGGACTACATCACAAACATATTATTTCCACAAACAGCGCAAGCGCTTGTGCAGGGCATGAGTCAAGCACTGCCCGTGCGAATAGCCAATCAGTCAGTCTCGCTCATAGCAATTTTCGCAACATCGGAGCCGCAGCTCTCGTACCTGATCCTAGCCATTTGCGCAGCCTGCGCGCTAGCATCTACGGCTGCTGGGGTGGTATCGTTCACGGAATATCCTGCGCCATTAGATGTCGTACGCCTACTGGCGATTTCGCGGAATGGTCAGCTGGACGATGCGTTTGCGCCGTATGCCGATCTTAGCGTCCCTGTGGACGAGGATGTGTTGCAGAGGAGGATTGGATATAGCTGGGTGGAAAAACTCGATAGCCGGGTGCTTGTTGTGGACAAATAGACTGCATGGGGCTGTCACAATTAGAACTTTTACAACAGGTCAGTATCAAAAACCCTATACTTAGTCAAGAGGTACACGAGACTGACAGCCATCGGCAGGTTCATATCGTGTTTGGCTCTCCGCTCTGCCCGATATAGTAGTCACGTCACGTTTTCCTTTCTGTCTTGGGCTCTCCTTTATGTATCTACGCACTTGCAATTCACACAAGGAATTATTATTCGAAGATACATACATCCCGCCCACAAAGAGCCCATTGTGTCTATGACGAATCCTATGAGCTATGCGAAGACCGCCGAAGTTACGCACATGGCCCAGCGGCCCTACAAATACTTACCACTCCGTCTTCGTCTTCGTCCCGACACGATGGACTTCACCTTCACTTCCTTCCCTACCCTAGCGCTTTCCTGCATTTGCTCCTGCATCAAACGGCAGTGTTTCAGTCACCCAGTCCGCCCGTCTCCAGTATCAAATATGTGAATTTGTCCGCCGTCGAGGCTAGATGAAAAGTAGAGTCAGAAGTCAGCAGCCACAACATGATATCAGAGCAAGATATACCGTTCACGCACCCTTATTCCATACAACACATGTCATTACTCCTCGTAAGCCAGCTTCTACTCGATCAACGCACAACGCGGGGGCTCAGAGATCAGTCGAGCAGCAGCCATCCTCATCCCTCCCCCTCCATATACACCGTTCCCCCCCACCGTGGTCACTCGTCATTAGCATCTGCCCACCTTCTCTTCGCCTCCCCCTAAGCGGATTGCCTACTTTGTTCTTTGAGACTCGGACGCACAGCCTCAATGGACAAGATCTAGATCCGCCAGCAAAGCCGGCCCTGCCTCTCCCCGGTCACACTCAGCCCCTCAGAGGCACCGGGACCATCCGATATGGGCAGTGCGAATATCTTGGTCCTTGTGAGGTTATGTGGGCGGACGTGCACCCCAGAACATCAGAATCGAGGATGTGGGCGCAGTCGTTTGTGATTGCGCGTTGACTATCACGGGCACGGGAGTGGGGGCTTTGGAGCTTGGAGTGCGCGCATATCCTCGAGGCTATGGCGGAGATGCTAGGTCCAGATTTATGGGGAAGATGAAAAGCACTGGACACGGGAACATGATGACGGGCTTCCGACGTTGCCTGCACCTGTACGACTGAGCCTATGATCAGCATGAATACCGCGACACCTGGAGGACGCACGCACATTGGAAGCGCATGTACATCATCCATCGCAAGTAGTGAGTGGACAGTAAGCCAAGCCGGTGATATTCTGTTCGCACTGCGTCCTGCTCGCTACTGGCAGCTCCGCAAGGCGAGCCGGAACATTGAGGTCGAATGTCTACATCAGGCACGTAGACCATACATATGATCCTTCGCTGGGATGATCATCGCGCTCTGATATTCATGTAGGTTGTAAGTACTGACAAAACTGATGAAAGAGAGGAAGAACGGCGCGTACTTCCAGCGGAGGTTGGTTCCCTTTGCCCTAGGTGCAAACACAAGCCTCATTTCGATCCCCAACCGACGCGACACGAATGGGGTGGCGAGCTGAGGATAATCAAGTAGAGCGATAATTTTGATAAGTGAGAGATGTCGTTGAGCTCATGGATTTTAGGCACATTAGTAATGTCACTATGCACCGGCGTCTGATCAGTGAGTCACAGGCGCTCAGAACGTTTCTCTTCTCTTGCCGCCATCTTACAACCAACAAACTTTCGAATACTTGTCCAGACCACTTCCTTTCCCGCCCAAACGCCCACATGGCTCATATCAAATTTGGTTCTCTGATCGTCTTTCGCCATGGAACTCATCATGGCAAGTTAGAGCGAGTTAAAAGCCGTGTGTCCACGTCGGTTAATGCCAGCTTCGATGTATTATAAGGCTGCCCTGACTGCTCCCTGCTCCTGCAACGCCGATTCATTTTCTTTTAAAATACATTAGGTCGCAGAGAATCACCGGAGCGAGCTAACTTGTCGACCGGTCAACAGCGTCGCTATTGTCGCTCTCTCGCCATCGGTCACTTTGTCATTATCCTCACTGGCATGCATACACTCCTTTCAGTTAGCAAGACGCGGATCCCCGCTGAAAAGAGCACTTGTTCATCTGTTCATTTGCTGGGATGTGAAGACAAGGGTAGCCATCTGAGCACCCCAAAGCTTCTGCCACATAGCCGATGGATCATCTTTTCTTTGCGGGTATTCTGCCGTCTCCGAATGATATAAAATGCGACTTGCTTTCCGTTGAACCCAAAAGCACCCCCCTTAGCCAACCCTCAGCACAATGCTTTTTCGTTTGCTCCTCGCTCTTTCCCTCTTAGGGCAGTTAAGGCAACAGATACTCAGGCTGTCGACTAGGTCATTGGAGACCATAAGTTTTATCGTTGCTGTCCAGTGTCTCTACTGACAATATTAGGTGCAGTGTTCTATTTCACTCCCGGACTCGGAGCGTGCGACTTCACCAACACCAGCTCTCAATACGTCGCCACCGTCTCGCGAACCTTTTTTGATTCATTCCCGTGAGACAATGCGTTCAGGGTAAATATCACGACCACAATTACTGATTCAACCAAGGGGCATGCATTGGGCCGCTCGGTGAAAGCGCGTGACACCCTTGGGTCGTGAGAATGTGGCTGTGCCGCGCGCGCGTCTGGCTTGCAACCGCGCGCCACATTTACGCCACAGGCTCGAACATTTATGATAAACCGCGTATCTACACTGTTTCTGCTGTATTGAATTAATAAAAAATATCGACTCTTGTATATATATCTCCTATTCTTGGCCTCTTAGGATCATGAATATCTGAATATGACGTTGAAACTGTGTCTGATCTTCTCCTTGTCAAGCCCACTTGAGTCAAATCAAACCCATCACTGTCCGCTGCATTGATGTATTGACCATCTCTGCATCTTCTGAGTACCCTTCGCCAGCCTGGGGCTCCCAGATTAGTAGACCACACTTGAGAAATATGGACTGATTTACTCACCAAATTTCGCTGTTTTGCTGCTTTTTTTGCCTGCCTCAGCATTATTCTCTTACAATTGTCATGCCCCCTATGATCCATGATACTATTCACAGCTCCCCTCGCTCCCAGCTTGATGGTAGTACCACATAGATCACAAGTAACTGAGTGCACCCCAGTTGCCACACCAATTACAGAAACAAGTTGGATTTTATCACTATCAAAGGAGAATAGCAAAGGAGGCAGTACATTAGGCATGTCTTGATGTAGTATATGTTGTGTCACAATGTATACTAGTGCTCACACAAGAGGAACAGAGATGCTATTGAAATCAGTGCTACATCTGTGATAACAGAGGCAATGCGCGCGCGGCACAGCCACATTCTCACGACCCAAGGGTGTCACGCGCTTTCACCGAGCGGCCCAATGCATGCCCCTTGGATTCAACTGATAACTAATATGATTCAGTGCTAAGGCCACTGAGGTAGGGGGAGCTTGTACGGCTTAATTCACTCAAGGCTGCATACTGTTTGACAAAATTCACAGAGCACAGACGCAAAGTTCTCACGGGGTGCCCATTGGATCCGTTCTCACGGGGGCACATTGGGCCCGAACCAGCGCGCGAGCACAGCCATCTTGTTTTCGCGAGCCCCTACCAAGATACTGGGGGGAGGCAAGCAGTCTTTGTTTTTCCGCCCCCGAAACCTTAACGCAAAAGGCAATGCCTCATGAAGGAAAGTCTCCCATCATGTGCTAACTCAGCCTAGAAAACGCCAAGAGAACGCTAATGAATGTAACGCGTCGGGAGGCGCATCTGCTTCGCTTTACCCACGTCTCTCCCAACTACGACATCGTCGTCGCCGTCTCGCTGCCCCTCGTCCATCCTTTCCTCCCTCCTCCCCATTTTGATATATTGCCTAGGGACTGCCTGCAGCGACCCAAATGTGCTTTATGTTTAATTTTTCAGCCGCTAGTTCTGCTGGACTGCTCTACCTTGCTCTGCTGGCATGACATGGGGTGTGTGCGCGTGCCATTGTACGTCCTTGATGCAAGGTAAGTTGTGCGACTCCCCGCCTTGATGCTGATCCTATCCTATCCTATCCCTCTTTTTTGTAGGCACTTAGCACTGCACATGCTCCGATCACGCCCACTCACCGCTGACAAAGGCATGTCCCCTCGCCCTCTCCCCTTCTTATCGTCTCTTTATTCCTTCTTCCCTCCATGTGTCTCCGTCATCCTCGCCCCCTCCATATTACCTTCAACTCCCCATCACCAACCACTTGCAGTAGCTTATGATATTATACATACTTGTTGTATAGTAGATAATAACAATAAAATCGCATTTTCCAATAGTACTTCAAATGAAATCCGTCTAAATAAGAGAAATCCAGCATTAACAGTCACTCAAAGACTTATGAATTGTGCTGTAGGGACTTAGTACTTGGTGCGATGAGGGGCAGGGCGGGTTTAGTGGCGAGGGCGCTCACTAGCGCGCCTTGGAAGCATTGTGAATAAATTGAAAATGCACTAAACAAGCTCTAGTGCGATTAATCGTGCTTTCCTTCAAAAGGCATTGCCTTTTTAGCTAAGGTTTCGGGGGCGGAAAAACCCCAACTGAGGCAAGCTCCCCCAATTATAGTGGTGGCGGGACCAACCCGAACAAGTAATTCCTTACTCTATTCGCCGTGCGATGATTGACTGAATGACCCCCAGAAATCCCATTCGCAAGCACAATGTCGAAATTACATGCAGGTGTGATGAAATCGCCTCGTTGCTTTCACTTATGCTGAGAATTTCCCGCCAGACAGCCGGTGCAGCCAGTGTGGTCGCTCAAATGATAGACTATTGCCTGACATGCGGAGTCACTGATGTCGGACTGCCCAAATTCGCGTTCAAAATATTCGGGAACTCTACCCAAGGGATAGTTCCTGACATCTCTTGGAAAGTGGTATAAGCGAGACATGTCGAGGTGGGGGGTCGAGGTCTTCGAAAGCGTCTTTTTCGCAACTTCTTGACATATTTTGATCTCTACCTCAGAATGCAAGATTTCGAATAGTAATACATCATGCGTGTCAACCATGAGGCACGTACCGATATGCTCAACTTCGATGAATTGCCTGACCATAGCGCTAGCCACCTACTAGGCTCTATTAGGGCATGGTTTGCCGAGAAATGATCTCTTTCGTGTCCAGCCGAACGGCAAGTGGTCATGTGCACGCGGTGCTGTTAGCACGTGCACATGTCTCGCAAGTTTCCTACTGTATGAGTACTGCTAAGCACAAGCTAAGCATAAACGATCGCTCTCTGCTGCTCTTGGTACCCATCTTGCGCGCGGACAGTCGGTACCACGGGCACTGGTACAGGGGATAGGGCTGCAAGTTAACTTTGCATCTGAGAAGTGATGTGCTGGGCCAAAGCCCGGCCCGGCAGGGTACCGCGGATACTAGGCCCAATGCTGCAATCTGCGACGTGCGCTGCACTTGCGTGTTTTTGACTCTAACGCTAATCGCCCATGAACCGAGTAAACTTGCAAGATGATGGTAGGTGATGATTTCCGGCGCCCAGCACTACCCAGCAACCAGGCCTTATATAACTAAATTGAATTTTTACCATCGCTCTCGCTCATTGAAATTGCTCGTTCGTTCCAATGAGCAGTCACCGAGCAATCTATGCTTTCATGATCCTTGCATTGTGGCTCGCCATGGCGGTCCTGGCCATCCTCACAGCCATAGCGTCCCTCGCATCCTTCGGTCGATCGGATTGTGCGTCCTTCGATACACCCTCGAACACCTCCTACTCCACCATCACCATTCAGGGCGGTAACAATTGCACCTTCGTGGACGACCTGGCTGACACCGTCAATCGTCGCTCATCCTACTTCCAGTCCACCCATACCATCATCATCCGCCTCATCGGTACACTTACCTTGCTGGTTTACAAGCCATCCCTCACGGCCATGATGTGGTCTGCCCTGAAGACATTCAAGGGTACGAATGGAGAGCCCTCGCTACGCGTCGATGCTTTCCAGCAGGCCGTTGGGCTGTCAAGCTCGCCAGCCCTGCTCCCCGCGGCGCTATTCGTGAAGGCATCACGAACTCTACCCTTCAAGGTTATATTTGTGCTGCTGGTCAGCGCCCTCTCGCTCCTCTCGCCGCTTGCGATATCTCCCATATACCGACCACATACGGGCCCGTACCTCATCGACGCTACCCTGGAGGTTGGCGGAGGCGTCGACATGGCCACCTCCACAGATTATGATGTAGATGCGTATGTCCCAGAGGGTGTCTCCACGGGCCGTGCGCTGCGCGCTTCGGTAGCTCTGATGGGCACCCCCGTCTTCCCAAAGACATTCGACGTGAGGGTCGCGCCGTTCCTCTCCATGGCCACCATCGACGAGATTTGGAGCGCGGAGGTCGACATCGTTGTCGCTCGCAACGCAGTGGATTGCAGCGCGTCGGCACGGGCGCGGTTCAACAGCACTGAATCTGTTGTCGCACTCAACATGTCCAATTACTTTATGCCAAACGGCCGTTTCACTTCCAGCTCCCCAACATTCCTGGGCCTGAACCTTGGCACAATTACCAATGACCCGCAGGTGACAGCGGTATATCTCAACAACAGTGCCAGCGTGCAGCCAGGCTCCGTGGCGGCCGATACGAGCGTCATATTCCTTGGCGCAAATGTGACACTGGAAGGCGCACAGCAGACCATCACATCGCCAAACAGTACCGCGCGAATCGCGTTCGTTGACGTGCTGGTCTGCACGTCGACCACGACGCTGGAGACCAGTCACTGTGTCATAAGCCAGGGAAATGTGACCAGTTGCACCGCGTTCGTGCCGCCAAATGCCTCAGCGAGCAGCACTGGCGGCCTTGATACATACATTACCAACCCGGCCGCCGTTGCGATGGTTCTCTCCGCATCTCCCGTGATGGCATACTACACCATATCCTCGCGCCTTACAATGTACATCATGACCAATTCCACCGTCGCTGCCCGGGTCCTTCCCATGTCGTTTCTCGCAGGGAATGTCGGAGGGTCTCAATACCATGTCCCACTGGACTACATCACAGACATAGTCTTTCCTCAAACAGCGCAGGCGCTTGTGCAGGGCCTGCATCAACAATTGCCCGTGTCAAAGCCCAATCAGCCGATCTCACTCACAGTGACTTTCGGAACATCGCGGCCGCAGCTCGCATACATAATCCTAGCCATCTGCACAGGTTGCGCGATCGCAGCGACGGTTGCTGGGGTGGCATCGTTCAAGAATCATCCTGAGCCATTAGATATTGTGCGCCTGCTGGCAATTTCGCACAATAATCAGCTGGGCAATGTGTTTGCGCCGTATGCTAATCTTCATATTCCTGTGGACAGTGATGTTTTGCAAAGGAGGATTGGATATAGCTGGGTGGAGGGTGTCGGCAGCCACGCGCTTGTCGATAGACAGCCTGGACCTCAGGCTCTATCATGATCGAAATTGTACTACATGTCAGTATCGGTGTTCACGAAAACCCTGTAGTGCTGTATATAATCAGGCTCGACACATACATAATACAGTGTAGATTTATTGTAGACATGAAATCCGAAGTCATCTCGAGCTCGAGAGTTCGATTACATGATATTATTAGGCAAACCTCGAGCTTGCTATGATGTTGCAATCAATATTGATATTGGCATGGCCAACCCGATGAATGCTTTCATGAAACCTTGTTACGGGCACTTGAGAGTCGAATCTTAAAGACTGGCTCAATGAAAGATGTCTATAGCTCCGAGTGGGTCACGATTTGCCGTCTGACGTTCGGCGCTCACCAATTAGCATCCACTGACACAATATTTGCGTCATCATCATTGTGCATGCGCCATCGTTGCTCTATCGCATGCATCATAATTTTACTCGTTTCTCATATCTTCAGCTCCATCTGCGCTCTCGAGCTCGTCAAGCAAATGGAATCTACCATGAGCCTCGCAGATATCTTCGGACTGCAGAATAAAGTGGGCTTTCTGACGGGTGCAGGAGCAGGCCTTGGCGCAGAGATGGCGGAGGCTCTCGCCGTTGCAGGGGTAGATGTCGTTCTGGCAGGTCGAAATGTCCCAAAGTTGGAGGTAGTGTCACAGCGCATTTGCGATCTTGGCAGGAAGGCTCTTGTATGCCAGGTTGATGTCACTCAGGAGGACATGATTGAGAAAACCCGTGCAAGCCGTGCACGCCACAGTTTCCCAGTTTGGCCGCATCGGTTGGTCCAAGAGATCGTACCCTTAAGCCACATGCTAACCTCAATCGTCCTAGACGTCCTCATCAATAACGCGGGCACGCTGGAGGGCACGAGTGTTCTTCACGAAATGTCATCAGAGGAGTGGCGCCGTGTGATGTCGGTGGACCTTGACGGAGTATTCTATGTTTCGAAAGCAGTCTTGGAAGTCATGTTGAAACAAGGAAGCGGGAAGATCATTAACATCGGTGAGTAAATTGTTTGACGCACCGTGGCTCAGTTTGATGAGTTCATTTTCAGCGAGCATATGGGGCCACGGTGCATCCGCCGGCATATTCCTGCCTCCGCATAATGCGCAGCAAAGGTTCTTGCTACCGCAATCGCCGATTGCCATCAACCTGCTATAGGTCTGATTAAAGAGCCGTAGTGAGTCTGACGGGAGAGGTGGGGCTCAATAGCCAAACAAGGCATCACAGTAAATGCCTTTGTCCCGGGACTCATCGCAGCGACATAGTCAATGCATTTGATGAAGACGTCGTGAATGCTCTAGAGTTTTACTCACCAATGGCCGAATTTCTGAAGCCAGCGAAATCAGCTGGATGTCACTGAGGGAGAATGGCAGATTCGGAGGATGGCGTGGCCAGAAGAGAAGGTTTGCAAACGGAACCCGATCCGACAATCCCACGCCATTGCTCAACGCCCTCGTGGATTCACTCGGGATCCTTCTGTCCCGCTTCTCACGAACATCATGGCCGCAATAGTACTCTCCTTGGGAGACAGTCCAGCAACTTGTCTTTCAGACTGCACAAAATAAACCTCGGCTTAAGGCGACCGCCTGCGCATCCCCGCGCTATGCTATCTTCTGGAAAGCCAAGAATCAGCTTACCCTCGATCGGAATTTCTGGCTGTAAACAGAAAATTTTCGACGCAGACAGTCCGACTATCTAGTACTGTGGAATCCATTGCGTGGTCCCGCTTCAGACCCGGATATCCACCGCTCCGGCTCGAGCATCTCGAGCATATGGACATACGTGGATCCCAAGCCCATGTGACGGCTTTGACAAGTACTTAAGTTTGCCAGCGTTGAAACTACACCTATAGCGAGAATAGACTTGAATCGCGATGGAGCACGTCCGCTTTTCTATATCTCATCTCTCGTTCCGAGTCATTCGTCCTTGTCCTGCTCATCCAGCTCGCAAGTGCGGCCGAGTATCCTTCTCCTACTGTTGGGCGTGGCGCATTTGGAATCCCTCAATTTTAACTGCTACAGTTTCTAATGTTTCACGGGTGGTTGCGGTAACATTGTCGTGTACCAATTGCTCGTCACACCCTCCTCGCCCACTTCTTGCCTCGTACCAAGACTCAATTATATTTTCCTTGATGTCATGACTGTGACAGGGATTTGAACTTTCAGTTTTTCAACATGATCCCATCGCGCTGGAAAATTGGCGGCCACCTGCCGGAGTACACAAGGCCTGCCTCGTGGATGTTCAACGTGCAAGTTTGGCATGCTGAGAATACCGATATGCTGGACCACGGGCTGCAAGGGCGCTACCGGGAGTCGGAAGCGATTGGTTTGATGATGGTCAGGTTATTTGACAAAGCAAGGGAAAACATAATTGACTGGCCAAGCGGGTGCGGCAAGAAATGGACCGAATCAAACATAGTCAAAATAGATGGTATTTGAAATTTGATCTCTTTCAACGTTCATGTTTGGCATACTGAAAATATCATATGCTGGACCAAGTCCGAGTCGGGAGCCGCAAGCGGATGGTTTGATGACGGTCAGGTTATTTGACAAAGCAAGGGAAAACATAATTGACTGGCCAAGCGGGTGCGGCAAGAAATGGGCCGAATCAAACATAGTCACAATAGATGGTATTTGAAATTTGATCTCTACACATACAGCACTCTATAAT
The DNA here is from genome assembly GCA_001630335.1 of Athelia psychrophila. Lineage (NCBI taxonomy): Eukaryota > Fungi > Basidiomycota > Agaricomycetes > Atheliales > Atheliaceae > Athelia > Athelia psychrophila. The sequence continues at coordinate 13,000 of KV417573.1, forward strand.
CACGAAACGAAGTCATCTGGGCGGTTTGTAAAGTTTTGAGTTTGGCATTGAAATTATGTGCCCAGCGTTAGTTCAAGCCACGCATAGAAAATATACAGGACCTTTCAAGTCAAAGAACAGCTACCACTTTTTGCCAGAGGCGAGGGATCAGCATCGTGTCAGCTATCTAGTATTCACAGTGATGTCCCCGCTCTGGCTGCTGCCTTCGAAGAGTAAACATTCAGGAGGCTATCTCGGTTATCATGGAGCCGCGTAATCTTGGTGATGCTGCCAAGCACGCCGGTGTGAAATCATTCCTGCCCAGCGACAGCACCCTTGACCATTTCACGGCTGGCGTCTCGGGCACGATCATGATGGCCTGCACGATGTTGATGCGGGCTGGCTCGGATGGGCCTCACGCGAGGATGATTGACCTGGATATTACTCAAGAATGAGAGGCTTCTAGTGTCAGGTACGCGAGACCAGCCGGGTGATACCCTGTAATTACATGATATATATCTATGTCAAAAATACGGATGGCAGGCCGCAAGGAGGTCGGCTGACGCCTGCAGATCAGCGCTCAGCGTTCACCCCACGTAAGTTCGAAATTTTAATGGACTCTTAGGCTGCGGCGGCAAGGTGGTGGGCTCGTAGGCTGCGGAGACAAGGCGGTAGATGGAAGTCAGTCCCAAGTCTAAGCCGCTCTGAGATTGAAGCTTGAAGCTGGAAGCATTGAAGTAATTTTTTGGAGAGTCCCGAATCCTCAGACCCCCTTGGCAGAAAATCGCGCGAGAGAGAACCGTGATAGATTTATCAAACGTCAACCTTCAACCCTCAAAGTCAAGAGATATGTTTTTGACATGTTGGCATGTTCTGTTTGTTCCGCTTGTTCCTCCCGTTGAATAAAATTGAATGAACACCAAAGAAGACCAAGAATTGCCAATTACAACAGGCTAGCATCGAGGCGGGTGTTGTTCTGTGACAGGGAAGCATTTTGCATTGACAGTCAAATTCAACGCTGTGGCTGAAATGAAAAGTACCGAGCCGCGTCGCGCGCGAGGTCGGGCGTCAATTCCCACGTAACCAACTTGAACGCGCCTCCTCGTACCATGAACGTCATTCTCAAAGGCTCTCTAGCTACGACACCTGGGCGCACGAGATCGCGAGGGCTGGGGGGTCTTACTCGGTTACTGGAGGCCATGGGCGACTGCACTCCTGCAATAATCAAAGCTCATGGCATCTCGCTGTCATCTGCCAAATAAAATCCAGGCTCATAACGGCACTGACGCGCCTTGGCAGGATCTAATCTCGTTTTGTCCACCTCGTTCCCCGGTGCGGTCTTAGAGCATTCAACAGCAAGCTTCTTCCATTCCGGATGCTCTCCCGCGAGCCTTCTGTACAAACCTAACCCTGAATCGTGTAACGCGCAGAAAAGTACAAATATGAGAGCCCAGTTACTACAATTCTTCAGCTGAACCTCCCGGTCCACATTCCTTCACTACTCTCTTCCTTCTCCTTCTCATCCCCTCTCAAACCTTCCAAACCTTTCCCCCCTCCTCTTCTTTTAATCACAATGCATTTCTCCGCCCTCGCCGTTCTCGCCTGTGTTCTCGTTGCTTCCGCCGCCCCCGCCCCTGCCCCCGGCCATGACGATAGCCTCATCTCCCTCATCGCTCCTGGTACGTGCAAGGTCATCATAATGACCGTACCATCTTGCTAACTACCTCACAGTCACAGTCAAGGACGTCGGCAACAACAACGATGTCAAGGCCCTGAACGACGTGCTTAACGGCCACGGCAAGCGCGGCCTCATCAACATCTTCGCGCCCATCACGATCTCCAACATCCTCAACTGCAACAACATCGAGGTCGCGAACGACATCCTCAACGGCCTGGCCGCTGAGCTCGGGTGCCTCGTTGCCGAGCTCCTGATCACCGTTGAGGATATCATCGGCTGCCACGATGAGCACAGCGCGCACGCCCTCCTCAGCAAGGCCGCGGACAATGTCAGCCACAACTCGAAGCGTCACGGTGAGAACGATGGCTCGCTCCTCGACATTTTTGCTCCTGGTAAGCAGCCTTCCATTCACGCCGTGCGCAGCGTTTATTGACAATTTCTTCCAGTCACAGTCAAGGACGTCGGCAACAACAACAAAGTTGCGATCGGGAACGACGTGCTGAACGGCACGAGCGCGGCCTCATCGACATCTTGCGCCCATCAACATCTCCAACATCCTCAACTGCAACAACATCGAGATCGCGAACAACATCCTCAACGGCCTGGCCGCTGAGCTCGGGTGCCTCGTTGCCGAGCTCCTGATCACCGTCCAGGATATCCTCGACTGCCACGATGAGGCTAGCGCGCACCACCTCCTCAGCGAGGCCGCGGCCAATGCCAGCAAAGTCCAGAAACGTCACGATGACGGCCTCATCAATATCTACGCGCCTATCAACATCTCCAACATCCTGAACTGCAACACCATCGAGATCGCGAACAACATCCTCAACGGCCTGGCCCTTGAACTTGGGTGCCTCGTTGCCGAGCTCCTGATCACCGTTGAAGATATCATTGGCTGCCACACCAAATCTAGCGCGCACCACCTTCTCAGCGAGGCCGCGGCCAATGCCAGTAAAGTCCAGAAACGTCACGGTGGTGACGATGGCGACCTCCTCGACATCTTTGCCCCTGGTAAGCAACATTCCACTCACGCCTGTGCGCAGCGGTTGCTGACAATTTCTTCCAGTCACTGTCGAGTACGTCCTCAACGACAACGATGTCGAGGTCCTTAACAACGTGGCCAACGGCCACGGCAAGCGCGGCCTCATCAATATCTTTGCGCCCATCAACATCTCCAACATCCTCAACTGCAACAACATCGAGGTCGCGAACAACATCCTCAACGGCCTGGCCGCTGAGCTCGGGTGCCTCGTTGCTGAGCTCCTGATCACCGTTCAGGATATCCTCGGCTGCCACGATGAGGCTAGCGCGCACCACCTCCTCAGCGAGGCCGCGGCCAATGCCAGCAAAGTCCAGAAACGTCACGATGACGGCCTCATCAATATCTTTGCGCCCATCAACGTATCTCCAACATCCTCAACTGCAACAACATCGAGGTCGCGAACCACATCCTCGACGGCCTGGCCCTTGAACTTGGGTGCCTCGTTGCCGAGCTCCTGATCACCGTTCAGGATATCATTGGCTGCCACACGATAATCTAGCGCGCACGCCCTCCTCAGCCAGGCCGCGGCCAATGCCAGTAAAGTCCAGAAACGTCACGATGACAGCGCCATCAAAGTTGTTGCCCCTGGTAAGCAGCCTTCCATTCACGTGCGCAGCGTATGCTGACAATTTCTTCCAGTCACAGTCAAGGACGTCGGCAACAACAACAAAGTCGGGATCCTTAACAACGTGCTCTGAAAAGATATTTGTGCCCACTTCTGCCTACTTACATCGGACTGCTTGATTATATACCCGCATTTCATTTCCCTGATTCACGCTTATCCATTTGCAACTTCATGACATCTGTCCTTCACACGTATACCTGCACGCAATGCAATAAATGGATTTCTCGAACTCATCTGTCGTACTTTCAAGTGTCTCATTCAAATTCAGCACAATGCGATACCTCGAACCTGCGTCATGCCCTGTGTGTATCTTGTTGACTGAGTATCCTGCGTGCGCGTTTACTTGCTGACACATTGGCCTCGAGCTATGAACTTGGAGAACGAGTAACGTATAGAGTCTGTCTATGAGAGACTGGCCTCCAGCGCGACGGAGATGCATTTTGTGATCATCAATGAAGGGTTGTGAGTCGGATTGTGACTGGTTGTGATCATGGGTGATCATCGATCATCGATCATCACTGACTATCTCACATTTTAGACATTTTGATAGCCATTTAGACTTCAGCTGAGGCGCTGATTTTGCCGAGCAGTGCCACAGTGTGCCATGTGGACATCCCGAGACTCTCGATCGAGCTCCGAAAGTTCACAAGTTCATCTTTTCGACCTTTGAGAATATATGCAGGACCTTTGAAGTCGGCGAACAGCTGCCACTTTTTGCCAGAGGGGAGGGACCAGCGTCGTTTTAGCCATTTACAATGACATCTCCGCTCTGGCTGTTTTCGAAGAGTAAATATTTGAAGTGGCTATCCCGATTATGCAGCCGCACAATCTTGGTGATGCTGCCAAGCATGCGGGTATGAAATTATGCCTGCCCGGCGACAGCACCCTTGACCAGTTACGGCTGGCGTTCCGAGCTCGAGCATGATGCTGCACGACATTGATGCGGGCTGGCGGATAGGCATCACGGAGGATAGTTTGTTTCAATGGCCTTGTCAAGAATGAGAGGCTTCTGGAATCATCTGGTGTCACTGGCAGGTACGCGAGCGAGCGAGACCCGTACCGATGTCAAAAATTGGGATGGCAAGCCGCCAGAAGGCCCCCCTTGGCGGAAATCGCGAGAAAGAGCCGTGATAGATCATATCAGGCGTTTGGTGTCAACGTTTGAAAGACCTGTTGTTGACATGCTCTGTTGGTCTCCTCGTCAAATGAACATAAAGAAGGCCAAGAAATGCCAATTACAGCAGGCCAGCATCGAGGCAGATAGTATTGTTTTGACAGGGAAGTGTTTTGCGTTGACACTGACAGTCGAATCTGCGGCTGGATCAAAAATGCCGGGTCGCCGTCGCGCGTCCATTCCCGCCGTTCACTGACCGCGCCTCCTCGTACCATGATTCTCAATGCCCTCTAGCTACGAAACCTGGACGCTCGAGATCTTGAAGTCTGGAAAAGTCTTACTGGAGGCCATGGGCGACTATACTCCTGCAATATTCAAGGCTTACAGCTTGCTGGCATCTGCCAAATAAATTCTGGCAGGCGCTGACGCGCCTTGGCTGAATCTAATCTTGTTTTGTCCACATCATTCCCCGGTGCGGTCTTAGACTCATTCAGAAGCAAGCTTCTTGCATTCCGGATGCCACCTGCGGGCCTTCTGTACAATTCCAACCCCGAATGGCGTAACCCGCAGAAAAGTACAAATACGGGAGCCCAGCACCCACAATTCTTCAGCTGAACCTTCCGGTCCACGTCCCTTCGCTACTCGCCTACCTCTCATCCTCATCCCCTCTTTACTTTTCCAAACCTTTCCCCACTCCTATCCTTTTAATCGCCATGCATTTCTCCGCCCTCGCCGTTCTCGCCTGTGCTCTCGCTGCTTCCGCTGCCCCCGCCCCCGACCATGACAATACTCTCATCTCCATTGAAGCTCCTAGTACGTGCACGGTCATCATAACAACCGTAACATCTTGCTGACTACCACCCAGTCAAAGTCAAGGACGTCGGCAATGGCAACTATGTCGGGATCCTAAACAACATCCTCAAGCGCGGTGACGTGATCTCCGCCGATATACCCATAGACATCAGCAATGTGCTCAACGGCAACGTGATCACAATCTTGGACGATCTCCTGGGCGGCGGCAAGCGCGACCTCGTCGACGTCTCTGTGCCCATCACCATCCAGGACATCCTCAACTGCAACACTATCGAGATCGCGAACCATCTCCTTTCTCGTCTGGCCTCCGCCCTCAAGTGCACGATTGAGCAGCTCGGCGTCACTGCCCAGGACCTCCTCGACTGTGACGCGTCCGGCCTCGGCGGGCTCATCAGCAAGATCCTTGAGAGCGTCAGCCACATCTTGAAGCGTCACGGCGGCGATGTTGTCAGCCTTGACATCCCCAGTGAGCGGCCTTCCATTTATACTTGTGTGCAACGTTTATTGACAATTTCTTCCAGTCACTCTCGAGAACATCCTCAACGGCAACATTCTCGAAGTCCTCAACAACTTGCTCCGCAAGCGCGACCTCATCGATATCAAGGCGCCCATCGACGTCTCCAATGTTGGTAACTACAACATTGTTGATATCCTGAACAACGTCGGTGGCAAGCGCGACCTCATCGACATCAAGGCGCCCGTCGACGTCTCCAATGTTGGTAACTACAACATCGTTGATATCCTGAACAACGTCGGTGGCAAGCGCGACCTCATCGATATCAAGGCGCCCGTCGACGTCTCCAACGTCGGTAACTACAACATCGTCGACATCCTGAACAACGTCGGTGGCAAGCGTAGCCTGATCTCCGTTGCCGTGCCTATCACCATCAGCGACATCCTCAACTGCAACACCATCGATGTCGCAAACAACATCCTCAGCGGCCTGGCTGCTTCGCTCGGGCGCACCGTTGCTGAGCTCGGGATCACCGCGCAGGAGATCCTCGACTGCGACGCTTCCAGCCTCGGCGAGCTCATCCGCAAGATTGCGGGGGGCCTCGGCCACATCTTGAAGCGTCACGGCGACGACGGCATCAAAGTTGTTGCCCCCAGTGAGCAGCCTTCCATGCACGCCTGTGCGCAGCGTTTGCTGACAATATTAATTTCTTCCAGTCACCGTCGAGAACGTCCTCGACGGCAACAAAGTCGGGGTCCTTAACCACGTCGTCGGCAAGCGCGACCTCATCAAGGTCAAAGCGCCCATCGACATCAGCAACGTTGCTGACTACAACGTCGTTAAAATCCTCAACAACGTGCTCTAGAAAGGCCGTTACGCTCACATCTGCGTGCTTTCCTCGGACTGGCATATTTTATCCTCACATCCACTTCTCTGATTCACACTTGTCCATTTGCAACTTTATCTCATTGGGTTTCATAGAGGTCGCATTCTGTCTTTACTATGTATACCCCATCTACCTGCACGCAATGCAATAAATGTAATTCTCGAACTCTCATCTGCCATAAGTTCTAGCGTGTCTCAGTGAATTCAACACAAAGGTGCCTCATACTTTCCTGTTGACTGATCTGAGTGTCACGTTAGCCTCGAGCCTCGCGAGATGGAGATGCATTAGGCGCCCATATCCTGTTTATCTTCTCTCCCATTGACACTCGGCTATTCTCGGGCCTTGGATCACCTTGCTTGTTGATAAACGATTCATAGTGGCCTGAGCGGACGGGGATGCTAATTGCATCCAGCTGCCGCATACGACCGCTGTTCTTGGCGGTAGCCTTCCTGCTCGTCTTCTCCTTGGCGTCCTCGATCGTCTTCCTCCTCACCGTCCAACACGAAGGCAGCACTCTTCTCAGCGACCCCTTTGACTATGCCTTCACGAGCAGCGCCGCGCCCGGCTGGCGGCCCTTCAACGCGTCGCGCGCCCCCGTCCTCCTGGTCCCAGGGGAGCACCCGGCGCAGCTAACGCTGTCCCAGTCGTTCTTCACGCCCCAGTGCGCGGATCTGTGGGTCTCCAGAGGGGAATTGTGCGCAGCCCTTCTCCAGCGGAGTGCCCAGGCGGGCGGAGAGGCGCTCAAGCTGTCCGTCGTGCACACCTGGGTGAACGGCTCAGACGCCCGGCTGAAGCACGCACGGCAACGGGCGAATAGGGAGGTGCTGAGCAGGATTACCGGGCGGGTGGGGACGATCCACGGCAACGCAAATCGCCACTTCAGGTGCGTCCCCCTTTCTGTCTTGCTGTCGACGGTGAATTCGGGCTTATCAGTGCATGCCGTCGCAGGGCGCACAACGAACTGCTGTACTCTCTGCGATCAGTCATGAAGGCTCTCCCCGCAGAGAGCATTGCTGGCCTGCACGTCGTCACTACCGATCTGCCCATGAGCAGCGAGGACGTCGGCACGCGCTACGGCCAAGTGCCCGAATGGCTCAATCGCACGCACGCGGAAGACGGGTCCTGCGCGCCCGCGGTACATATGCACCACCATTGGGACCTGTTCAAGATGCGGACACACGCAGGGCAAAGCACCGCTGGAAATGTCACGGAGGAGGGCGAGGCACGAGCAGAGGCGTGGCGGGAGAGGGTCCTGCCGTCTTTCAACAGTATCGGCATCGAGTCCCAGCTCGTGTCGCTCGCGCCGCAGCTGAGCAACACCATTCTATACGTGCGCCGCACCGTCTCCCTGCTCCAACTTCAACTGACACCCACAATCTAGTTCAACGACGACTTCTTCGTCACCCGCCCCCTAGCCCTCACGGACTTCACGTCCCCACTATTCGGCACCGTATTCCGACTCCAGTCGTCGCTGCTGGTCGCCGCCTCCGCCTCTGGTGCTGCCGACAAGGAAGGCGAGTGGCCGTCCCTGAACTACGCGAACCAGCTGCTCGACGCGCGGTTCGGGGTGCGGCGCAGGCCGTACGTCCAGCACTTTGTCAAGACCTACGAGAAGGAGATACTCGCGGAGATCGCCCAGATCTGGCCCGGGGAGCTGACCGAGGTGCGCTCACCGCGTTCTTTGCGCTCTTCCTTACATTAGAACTTCGCACTGAGTCACTGAATCGCTGCAGTCGGCCGAAGTCCGCTTCCGCGACGGCCCCGCCGTCGGGCTCGCCTTCCTCGCGACGCACTTCGTCGTCGAGCGCCACCGCGAGGCGCTCCTCTGGTCCTTCCTCATCGCGCGCGCCGACAGCGACGCCTCCCGCGCCTACTCGCCCGCCGAGCGCCGCGCCGTCCTCGCCGAGCTCACCCCTGCCGCCGAAAATGCAAAGTATCGCAAACACCCTACGAGTAATAGCAACCCGCTCCGCCCGCAAATCCTGGTCCCGAAGCCGCGGCGCGCCCCACTGTACGCGCCGCACGCCGCGCTCGTCCGCGCGGGGCTCCCCACGCCGCGCGCGACGGCGTACACGTTCAGCGCGCACGCGGGCGGGTACGCGTACGCGCGCCTCGGCGGGCACACCAAGTGGCAGAACGGGGAGCCGGTGTGGGTGGAGCCGGGCAAGGGCCAGCGGTGGGTGCCCGATCGGAATTGGCCGGTGTACGACTATGATGAGGATGATGAGTCCGGGGACGCGGACGGGGAAGAGGGGGCAGCGGAGAAGGATGAGGGGAAGCAGGAGGAGATGGAGAAGGAGATGGACATTGAGTGTGCGTTGGATGTGGTCGAGTGCTTCGGGGAGGAGTGGGTGGCGCCCGCGGACGGGGACGGGGATGTTCTGGTGGAGGAGGTCTTCAGGCGCGTCGCGTTCGAGCGCCCGCGGTGTGGGGACTGCATCATCGCGAGTCTCGTCGGACAGAGCGGGCGCCGCGGGCTCAGCGCGTTCTTGCCCCCGCCACCCGCAGAAGAAGATGCAAGAGGGAAGATACACATACCGTTGTCGGTGGAGAAGACTTGGGAGAAAGCGGCCTACGCCGATGACTTGGGGGGCGACAGGAGCAGGGCCAGGGCGGTGTCGCTGCTGCAGCGGTATAGCTATATCATCGGTGCGTGCGCGATTGGCGTGGCTTTACCGCCATCTAAAACCCACATCTAACTGTACTTCTACCTGTGTTTACGCTCGCACAGGCGACTCCCCCGCGGAACTGATCACCTACACGAACTCGCGCCACCTCAACCGCCGGCTCGGCCGGCTCGTGGCGGCCATCCGCAAAGAGGAGCCCGCGTTCGTGGTGCTCAACGACGACACGGCCGACCGGATTACGGACCGCGAGGTCGTTCTGATTGATAGTGCGCTTAAAAAGCTGCTGCAGGGGCTGTGGCCTGATCCAGTGCGTTGTCTTGTTGTCTTGTTGTTTCGATGTGAAGCGCGATGCTGACTTTTGGTGGCAACCCGCAGATGTGTTGGGAAGATCAATAACCACGGTAATTTGGATATTTACGATTGTAGAGACTTTATTTACGAAAGGACGTTGTACGTGCAGGAAATAATCTAGGTGGCCCAAGCTGTTATCGTGTTGTGCTGTCGGGAGCCGGTCTTGTGTGACTCGGTTGGTGGAGGTCAGCAGCTCCCGCGAGCGGAAGTGTGCGGGCCGGCGGCTGCGTATAATAGCTGGCGTCTCCACCATCCACCTTCTATATCTTCTACACTTTCATCACTGCTATCCGCGACACCTTCTCCGATACTCAAGTCCCAAGCCCCGGCTTCGGGTAAGACCATCGCCCCCATACTGCGTCTCGGCCGATCTGACGAGCTGCAGCGCTATGGGCTTCTCATTGGACTTGGTGTCCGAGCCTTGATCTCGGCGTTATTGGCAACATCAACGTGGCCAGGTGCCGGGGGTCCTGCTTGGACACCTCATTTTACGATCCGCCGCTCCGCTCCCCTCTTGGGCGCGGCCAAGGTTTTTCGGAAGCGCTGTCAATCCGACTCAAACGACCTATTATTGTCCAGCGCGGGCGCTTAAACTCACCATCTGAATGCGGACGCGAGCGTTGCGCATGCTCAGCATGCATTGACACTAATATCCACCTCCCCACTGCTGATCCTTTCAGCTTCCTCCAACTCTTGTCGCGCACAGTATATGTATTAATCACAGTTACAGGTAATTATACACCCTGAACCCGTCCCAATGCTCACATCCCTCTTTTCAGCAAAACCCAGCGACTTCCTCAGCAAAAGCCTGGCACATCACTAGGCCGTACTGCGGACACTAGTACAGGGCTCAGGGCTTCAAGTTAACCGTGTTTGACTTTGACTCTGATAGCCCATCAATTGAGTGAATTTGCAAGGTGATGGTAGGTGATGATCCCCCTCCTTCCTGTGATTACATTTGTGGCTGCTAGCACTGCCCACCCACAGCAAGCTGTCATTATATAATTATGGGTGGTAATTGAACTTTTACCGTCGCTCTCCCTCGTTCAAATTGCTCATTCTTACGCTCGCAATGATCAGTCACCGATCAGTCTATTTCCTCTTTGTCCTTGCATTGTGGCTCGCCATGGTAGTCCTGGCCATCTTCACAACCATAGCGTCCCTCGCATCCTATGGTAAATATGACTGTGCATTCGTCACTGCGGCCTCAAACACCTCCTACTCCACCGTCGCCATTGAAGGGGTTAGCCATTGCGCCTACAAGGACAACCTCGCCGACATCGTCCACAAACACGCATCCTACTTCCAGTCCTCGCATATCATCGTGATCCGCCTCATCGGCGCACTGGCCTTGCTGGTGTACAAGCCATCACTCACGACCATGATGTGGTCTGCCTTGCAGACAGGTCCGGCTGGTGAGCCCTTGCTACGCGTCGGTGCATTTCAAGAGGCCGTCGGACTGTCAAGCTCGCCAGCCTTGCTCCCCGCAGCGCTGTACGTTAAATCATCACGAACTCTACCCTTGACGGTTATATTCGTGATGCTGGTCAGCATCATATTGCCCCTCTCGCCGCTTGCGGTATCTCCCATCTACCGGCCACATGCGGGTCCGTACATCGTCAACGCTACTCTGGACGTTGGCGGAGGTATAGAATATATCATCGCCATGGATTATCAACCAAGCCGTGTTATGTCGCAGGTCATCTCCACGGGCCGTGCGCTGCTAGCTGCGGGAATTCTGATGGGCATCCCCATCTTCCCAAAAACATACAACGTGCGCGTCGCGCCGTTCCTATCCATGACCACCGTCGATGAGATTTGGAGCGCGGAGGTCGACATCGTTGTCGCTCGCAACGCAGTGGATTGCAGCGCGTCGGCACTGGCGCGGCTCAACAGCACTGGGCCTCCCGTCACCCTCAATACGGACATATACTTTGGCACGACTCTCAACGCCAGCAACCTAGGATTCATGGGCAAGGACGTCGGTTTTATCATCAATGAACCGTATGTGTCAGTGCTGTATCTCAACAGCAGTGTCAGCTCTCAGCCAGGCGCTTTGACGGCAGACACGAGCATCATATTTCTTGCCGCGAATGGAACGCTGGAGGGCGCACAGCAGACCATCACATCGCCAAACAGTACCGCGCGAATCGCGTCCGTTGACGTGCTGATCTGTACGTCGACTACGACGCTGGAGACTAGTCACTGTATCATAAACCAGGGAAATATGACCAATTGCACTACGTTCGTGCCGGAGAATGCCTCAGCGAGCAGCACTGGCCTTGATGCATACATTTTCAACCCGGGAAGTACTGCGATCACTCTCGCCGCATCTCCCGTGAGGGCATACCCCACCGCATTCAACGGGGCCATCCCCATGCTCTTCATCTCTAACTCCACCATCGCTGCCCAGGTCCCTCCTGGGCCGGATCTCACACAGCGTATCTCAGCAGATAAATACCATATTCCACTGGACTACATCACAGACATAGTCTTTCCTCAAACAGCGCAAGCGATCGTGCAGGGCATGAACCAAGCACGGCCCGTGCCAATGGCCAATCAGTGGATCTCGCTCAAAGCAAATTTCGCAACATCGAAGCCGTGGCTCTCGTGCCTGATCCTAGCCATTTGCGCAGCCTGCGCGCTCGTGGCGACGGTTTCTGGAGTGGTATCGTTCAGCAAACATCCTGCGCCATTAGATGTCGTACGCCTGCTGGCGATTTCGCGGACTGATCAGCTGCACGATGCGTTTGCACCGTATTCTGATATCAGCGTTCCTGTGGACAAAGATGTTTTGCGCAGGAGGATTGGATATATCAAGGTGGATAAACTTGATAGCCGGGTGCTTGTTGTGGACAAACTCTATCACGATTGAAATTGTGCAACGGGTCAGTATACAATATAGTATCTTGATAGTATCAGTGTTCCCAAAAACTCTATTCTTCGTCACGGGACTTACAGCCATCGGCACCTGTTCATCGTCGTCTCATCTCGCGTTTGGAATCCAGCTCAGCACAGCCTACCTGATATATACTTGATACTAGTTATGCCACTGTACCTATGTCTTTGTAACTCGTCGCCCATTGTTTGTTTTGTCGCGAGATCCGGCATCGCCACGCCCGCCCGCACCAAGTATTGATCATCCTCAGGACCTCGCGAATGTGCATCTCTCTCCTTGGCGTCCTAGATCCTCTTCATCCTCACCATTCAATACGAAGGCAGCACCCTTCTTAGTGACCCCTTCGACTTCGACTATGCATTCACGAGCAGCGCCGCGTCCGGCTGGCAGCCCTTCAACGCGTCGCGCGCCCCCGTCCTCCTGGTCCCAGGGGAGCACCCGGCGCAGCCAACACTGTCCCAGGCGTTCTTCACGCCCCAGTGCGCGGATCTGTGGGTCTCCAAAGGGGAGTTGTGCGCAGCCCTTCTTCAGAAGAGCTCCAATTCAGGCGGAGAGGCGCTCAAGCTGTCCGTCATGCACACCTGGGTGAACGGCTCGGATGCGCGGCTGAAGCACGCGCGGCAGCGGGCGAATAGGGAGGTGCTGAGCAGGATTACGGGGCGGGTGGGGACGATCCACGGCAACGCAAATCGCCACTTCAGGTGCGTCCCCCTTTCTGTCTTGCTGTCGACGGTGAATTCGGGCTTATCAGTGCATGTCGTCGCAGAGCGCACAATGAACTGGTGTACTCTCTGCGATCGGTCATGAAGTCTCTCCCCGCAGAGAGCATTGCCGGCCTGCACGTCGTCACCACCGATCTGCCCATGAGCAGCGAGGACGTCGGCACGCGCTACGGCCAAGTGCCCGAATGGCTCAATCGCACGCACGCGCAAGACGGGTCCTGCGCGCCCGCGGTGCACATGCACCACCATTGGGACCTATTCAAGATGCGGACACACGCAGGGCAAAGCACCGCTGGAAATGTCACGGAGGAGGGCGAGGCACGAGCAGAGGCGTGGCGGGAGAGGGTCCTGCCGTCCTTCAACAGCATCGGCATCGAGTCCCAGCTCGTGTCGCTCGCGCCGCAGCTGAGCAACACCATTCTATACGTGCGCCGCACCGTCTCCCTGCTCCAACTTCAACTGACACCCACAATCTAGTTCAACGACGACTTCTTCGTCACCCGCCCCCTAGCCCTCACAGACCTCACATCCCCACTATTCGGCACCGTATTCCGACTCCAGTCGTCGCTGCTGGTCGCCGCCGCCGCCACCGGTGCGGCCGACAAGGAAGGCGAGTGGCCGTCCCTGAACTACGCGAACCAGCTGCTCGACGCGCGGTTCGGGGTGCGGCGCAGGCCGTACGTCCAGCACTTTGTCAAGACCTACGAGAAGGAGATACTCGCGGAGATCGCCCAGATCTGGCCCGAGGAGCTGACCGAGGTGCGCTCACCGCGTTCTTTGCGCTCTTCCTTACATTATAACTTCGCACTGAATCACTGAATCGCTGCAGTCGGCCGAAGTCCGCTTCCGCGACGGCCCCGCCGTCGGGCTCGCCTTCCTCGCGACGCACTTCGTCGTCGAGCGCCACCGCGAGGCGCTCCTCTGGTCCTTCCTCATCGCGCGCGCCGACAGCGACGCCTCCCGCGCCTACTCGCCCGCCGAGCGCCGCGCCGCCCTCGCCGAGCTCACCCCCGCCGCCGAAAATGAAAAGTACCGCAAACGCCCTGCCAGCAATCCGCTCCGCCCGCAGATCCTGGTCCCGAAGCCGCGGCGCGCCCCACTGTACGCGCCGCACGCCGCGCTCGTCCGCGCGGGGCTCCCCACGCCGCGCGCGACGGCGTACACGTTCAGCGCGCACGCGGGCGGGTACGCGTACGCGCGCCTCGGCGGGCACACGAAGTGGCAGAACGGGGAGCCGGTGTGGGTGGAGCCGGGCAAGGGCCAGCGGTGGGTGCCCGATCGGAATTGGCCGGTGTACGACTATGATGAGGAGGATGAGTCCGGGGACGCGGACGAGGAAGAGGGGGCAGCGGATAAGGATAAGGGGATGCAGGAGGAGATGGAGAAGGAGATGGACATTGAGTGTGCGTTGGATGTGGTCGAGTGTTTCGGGGCGGAGTGGGTGGCGCCCGCGGACGGGGACGGGGACGTCCCGGTGGAGGAGGTCTTCAGGCGCGTCGCGTTCGAGCGCCCGCGGTGTGGGGACTGCATCATCGCGAGTCTCGTCGGACAGAGCGGGCGCCGCGGGCTCAGCGCGTTCTTGCCCCCGCCACCCGCAGAAGAAGATGCAAGAGGGAAGATACACATACCGTTGTCGGTGGAGAAGACTTGGGAGAACGCGACGTACGCCGATGGCTTGGGGGGAGGCGGGAGCAGGGCCAGGGCGGTGTCGCTGCTGCAGCGGTACAGCTACATCATCGGTGCGTGCGCGGTTCCCTGCCTTATTAGCGCTGGACTTGCCGACATCTAACTGTGCTTGTACCTGTGCTTACTCTCGCAGGCGACTCCCCCGCGGAACTGATCACCTACACGAACTCGCGCCACCTCAACCGCCGGCTCGGCCGGCTCGTGGCGGCCATCCGCAAAGAGGAGCCCGCGTTCGTGGTGCTCAACGACGACACGGCCGACCGGATTACGGACCGCGAGGTCGTTCTGATTGATAGTGCGCTTAAAAAGCTGCTGCAGGGGCTGTGGCCTGATCAAGTGCGTTGTCTCGTTGCCTCGTTGTTTCGATGCGATGCACGATGCTGACTTTGGTGGCAACCCTCAGATGTGTTGGGAAGATCAATAACCACGGTAATTTGGACATTTACGATTGTAGAGGCTTTATTTACGAAAGGACGTTGTACGTGCAGGAAATAATCTAGGTGGCCCATGCTGTTATCGTGTTGTGCTGTCGGGAGCCGGTCTTGTGTGACTCGGCCAGTGGAGGTCAGCAGCTCCCGCGAGCGGAAGTGTGCGGGCCGGCGGCTGCGTATAATAGCTGGCGTCTCCAGGGACCATCCACCTTCTATATCTTCTACATTTTCATCACTGCTATCTGCAACAGTCTTTTTACAGCATGGTCAAGACATTTACCTTCTCCGATACTCAAGTCCCAAGCCCCGGCTTCGGGTAAGACCATCGCCCCCATACTGCGTCGCGGCCGATCTGACGAGTTGCAGCGCTATGGGCTTCTCTCACCATCGCGGACCGGCCAAAGACGAGGAGTCACTCAAGACGCTCGGCAGAGCGGTCGAGCTTGGCTGCACGTTCTGGGACACGGCGACGGTCTACGGCTATGGACACAACGAGGCTCTTATCGGCCAGTTCTTCAAGGAGAATCCGGGAAGCAGGGACAAGGTGTTCGTCGGGTCCAAATGTGGTCTTCTCGTGAGTGGGCACTCCGCTCCCATACGCTTCCCGCTGATGCCAGGCCACCTTAGATTGACTACGAGAACAAGAGGAGCTTGGAGGGGAATTCAAACAGTCCGGCGCATATCAACGAATCTATCGAGGGAACGATTGAGCGCCTGGGCACGGCGCCGGATTTGTACTACCTCCATCGGATTGATCCCGACACTCCGCTCGAGGAGAGCATCCCGGCGCTTGCGGCACTGAAGGCGGCTGGGAAGTGCAAGTACATCGGGTTGTGCGAAACAAGTGCCGCGACCCTGCGCAAAGCGTGCTCCAGTGAGTGTGTCTCTGCGCGCCGGTCATTTGGACTGACATCCGGCAGTCGCCCACATCGACGCGCTCCAGATCGAGTATTCCCTCTGGTTCACGGACCACGAGCGCAACGGCCTCCTGGACGCCGCGCGAGAGCTCGGCGTGGCCATCATCGCGTACTCTCCCCTGGGCAGGGGCGTCCTCACCGGCCAATACCGCGATGTGGCCGCCTTCAGCGCCCCAGGCGACAACCGCGCGATGATTCCCAAGTACAGCGCCGAGTTCCTCCCGGGGAACCTGCGGCTGGTCGACGAGATCGAGAAGCTCGCCACGAAGAAGGGGTGCACCCCCGGCCAGCTGAGCATCGCGTGGGTGGCAGCGCAGGGGGCGATACCCATTCCGGGGACCAAGACGTCTTCGAGGCTGGAGGAGAACTGGGGGTCCAGGGAAGTCGGGTTCACCGAGGCGGAGCTTGAGGAGATCAGGGTGATCATCACGGAGGCTGCGCCCAAGGGAGCGAGGTGAGTTTGGGACGTCTGCAATCGGGGCGAGTCTGACGTGGGGACAGGTACGACCCGGTACAGCTCAAAGCGGTGGGGATATGAGTAGAGCATAGCAGAGGCTGCGAAGGCTCTGCGAGATGTGTTACTCGGTGCTGCAGAGCCGATCGTTTCGATGTCCGTCTAAGCCCTGTAAAGCCCTGCATTAATAATGCATTTCTCGGCCGTAACGAAGA
Organism: Athelia psychrophila; assembly: GCA_001630335.1. Taxonomy (NCBI): domain Eukaryota; kingdom Fungi; phylum Basidiomycota; class Agaricomycetes; order Atheliales; family Atheliaceae; genus Athelia; species Athelia psychrophila. The sequence goes on from KV417573.1 coordinate 29,893, forward strand.
GACATCTTCAGATCTCAGACCTTGAACCAGAAACCGCGCTTTATTATATCAGAAAGAAATCACGAATATTACTAATATTTGATCTAGTTCAGCTCATCGTGTTACCCGTTACAAGCCGAGACAAGTGTTCAGTTCAGCCTGAGGGTACCCTGTTACCCGTTACTGAACACTCGGTCGAAATGATACAATATAGGGTTTTCGGGAACATTGATACTGACCTCAGGCTGTTTTACCCTTTCAATCGTGATAGAGTTTGTCCACAACAAGCACCCGGCTATCGAGTTTGTCCACCTCACTATATCCAATCCTCCTCTGCAAAACATTGTCGTCCACAGGAACGCTAATATCGGAATACGGCGCAAACACATCGTCCAGTTGATCAGTCCGCGAAATCGCCAATAGGCGTACGACATCTAAGGGCGCAGGATACTTCTTGAACGATATCCCCCCAGCAACCGTCGCTGTGAGTGCGCAGGCTGCGCAAATGGCCAAGATTAGGTACGAGAGCTGCGGGTTCGATGTTGCGAAAGTCGCTATGAGAAAGACTGGCTGATTGGCCATTGGCACGGGCAATGCTTGATTCATGCCCTGCACAAGCGCTTGCGCTGTTTGAGGAAATAATATATTTGTGATGTAGTCAAGCGAGACGTGGTATTTCTCTGCATTGCTAGTGTTGTATGCAAGATCAGGCATGGGAGGGACCACGGCAGCGACGACGGAGTTGGAGATGAAGGACATGGGAAGGTGCGAGGGTAAGCTGTAGTATGCCATCACGGGAGATGCAGAGAGAATTATCGCAACGTCAGCCGGACTTTGGATGTATGCATCAAGGCCACCGGTGCTGCTCGCTGAGGCATTTGACATCACGAACGCAGTGCAACTGGTTACATTTCCCTGGTTTATGACACAGTGGCTGGTCTCCAGCGCGGTGGTCGACGTGCAGACTAGCACGTCAACGGACGCGATTCGCGCAGTCGGGTTTGGCGATGTGATGGTCTGCTGTGCGCCCTCCAGTGTCCCATTCGCGGCAAGAAATATGACGCTCGTCTCTGCCGTCACGGATCCCGGCTGCACACTGACACTGCTGTTGATATACACTGCTGTGACCTCTGGATCATTGTTTATTTCGCCGAGGTCCTGGCCCAAGAATGTTGGGGAACTGGCAGTCAGATACCTGTCTGGCGCAAAGTAATGGGGCATATCGAGGGCGACGACAGGTTCAGTGCTGTTGAGCCGCGCTGGTGCTGACGCGCTGCAATCCACTGTGTTGCGAGCGACAACGATGTCGACCTCCGCACTCCAAATCTCGTTGATGGTGGCCATGGAGAGGAACGGCGCGACGCTCACGTTGAATGTTTTTGGGAAGACGGGGATGCCCATCAGAACCCCCGCAGCGAGCAGTGCACGGCCCGTGGATACGCCCTCTGGGACCCAAACACCGTTGAAATAAAATGGATGGATGTAATGGTAGACGCCTCCACCTGCCTCTAGGGTAGCGTCGACAAGGTACGGGCCCGCATGCGGTCGGTAGATGGGAGATACCGCAAGCGGCGAGAGGAGCGAGAGGATGCTGACCAGCAGCACAAATACAACCTTGAAGGGCAAAGTGCGTGATGCTTTTACGTACAGCGCCGCGGGGAGCAGGGCTGGTGAGCTTGACAACCCAACGGCCTGCTGGAATGCATCGACGTGTAGCAAGGGCACGCCAGCCGTGAATGTCTGCAGGGCAGACCACATCATGGCCGTGAGGGATGGCTTGTAAACCAGCAAGGCCAGCGTGCCGATAAGGCGGATGATGATGATATGCGCGGACTGGAAGTAAGATGAGTGAATGTGGACGATGTCGGCGAGATCGTCCATACGGGTGCAATGGCCACCCCCGGCAATGGTGATGGTGGAGTAGGAGGTGTTCGAGGCCGCAGTGAAGGATGTACAGTCCGATCGACCGGAGGATGCGAGGGACGCTATGGCTGTGAAGATGGCTAAGATCCCCATGGCGAGCCACAAAGCAAGGATAAAGAGGATATAGACTGATCGGTGACTGACCATAGCGAACGTAAGAACGAGCAATGTGAATAATGAGCGAGAGAGATGGTAAAATAGCCATCTACAATTATATAAGGCCTGGTTGCTGCGCATAGGCACCCCGCATTGAATCACAGGAAGAAGGGGGTCCACACCTTTACTAAAAACCTTATGATAACGATGCGCTGATTGCGCGAACATAACCGCAGACATGATTTTGGGTTGTAGGTCGCCAAAGTTATAGACGCCCCATAGTGCCATAGCGAGCCATAGATCCCGACAGTCCGAACAAGGACAATATTAATGATTAGTATGCGACGGTATGCGAGGATGGAGACGAAAACAAACAGATATGGGGCAAGGTAACCTATGCGGCGCTGAGGGCGGGACGGGTGGGCCAAAAGAGTCGATAACAGGAGGATTGCGGCGATGAAAGGATACTGCACTGGATGGAGGCGGAAGTGAGCCAGCGTGCCGGCATCTCTTGGCAAGCTGAGGGATTGCCTGAGCTGGAAAGCCCGGTAGAAGAAATCCAGGCGAAAGTCCTCTCCTCCCGCCCCCATTTTCTCCGTGACACCTCGCCCCTCCGCTCCTGTCTCTCTGAGGTGAGCAAAAATGACACTGGTGGCCATGGTGGTGGAGAATTGGCGAAGCCAACTCAAAGCCAACTTGAAGTACTCACTAACAGGGCAAGCCCCTGATCAGCCATCGGCGGTCTGGGCTTGGTCTGGGCCTCTGCCATGCCGGCGCCAAAGCGTCACAGTAGGAGGACCCCTGTTAATAGCTGTTGATTAAAGGTTTGTCCTGGCATTCCGGATTTCTGTCCGATTTCTGGGCCTGCATGCCCCAAATTGCCAAAATCTGTCGGTCGAGCTTGGCTGCACGTTCTGGGACACGGCGACGGTCTACGGCTATGGACACAACATCCCATTGGCCAGTTATTCCAGGGGAATCCGGGCGCAAGGGACAAGGTGTTCTTTGGGTCGAAATGTGGTCTTCTCGTGGGTTGGCACTCCGCTCCTATACGCTTGCCAGTGGCCACCGATGCAAGGCAGCCTTAGATCGACTATGAGAACAAGAGGAGCTTGGAGGGGAATTCAACCAGTCATGCGCATATCGACGAATATATCGAAGGAACGATCGAGCGCCTGGGCAGCAGTGAGCACGGCGCTGGATTTGTACTACCTTCATCGGAATCCCGACACTCCGCTCGAGGAGAGCATCCCGGCGCTTGCGGCACTGAAGGCGGCTGGGAAGTGCAAGTACATCAGGCTGTGCGAGACGAGTGCTGCGACCCTGCGCAAATCGTGCTCCAGTGGGTGTGTCTCTGCGCCGGTCATTTGGACTGACATCCGGCAGTCGCCCACATCGACACGCTCCCGATCGAGTATTCCCTCTGGTTCACGGACCACGAGCGCAACGGCCTCCTGGACACCGCGCGAGAGCTCGGCGTGGCCATCATCGCGTACTCCCCCCTAGGCAGGGGCGTCCTCGCCAGCCAATACCGCGATATGGCCGCCTTCAGCACCCCAGGCGACAACCGCGCGACGATTCCCAAGCACAGCGCCGAGTTCCGGGGAACCTGCGGCCGGTCGACGAGATCGAGAAGCTCGCCACGAAGAAGGGCCCGGGGTGCACCCCCGGCCAGCTGAGCATCGCGTGGGTGGTGGCGCAGGGCGCGATACCCATTCCGGAGACCAAGGCGTCTTCAAGGCTGGAGGAGAACTGGGGATCCAGGGAAGTCGCATTCACCGAGGCGGAGCTTAAGGAGATCAGGGTGATCATCACGGAGGCCGCGCCTAAGGGAGCGAGGTGAGTTTGGAACGTCTGCAATTGGGGCAAGTCTGACGTGGGGACAGGTACGACCTGGAACAGCTCAAAGCGGTGGGGATATGAGCAGAGCAGAGGGCACGAAGGCTCTCCGCGGGATGCGTTACTCGATATCGCTGCAGAGCCGATCGTTTCGATGTCCGTCTAAAGCCTTGTAAAGCCCCGCATCGATACTGCATATCTCGGTTGTAACGAGGGGTCATCTTCAGACCTTGAATGAGAAACCTCGTCTTATTTCTGGGCGAAGCAGCACTACTCTCAAACCTGTTGGTGGAGGAATCAGTTCAGTCCTCCGGAAATCATCTCGAATCTGCCATACCTTGAGTTTCCGTTTCGCCATTCCACAAGTGGCACACACAGAAAAATGGCGACGACGTGCAATTGTAAATGAATGGTATGTAGCATATACCCAACCAATTGAAATATCCCACAGTACCTAGTTAGCTTTCTGTATAGTGCACTGATTGAATCAATCCCTCTGAACTCGGTTTGGTCGATCATGGGTCCGTGACCTCCACTCTGGCCTACACTTTTGCCATAATTGCCATGACCATCTCCTGCACTTCTTCCGTTGGAGTGAAGGGATAGTAGTAATGTTCGTTGACGGTTAAGGGATGAGCTTCGTCTACTAGCCCCATGCGCTGGGCGCTTATGCGCAACTTACTTTCAATTGGCAACCAATAAGTCTCGAATTCGGTGTCCAGACGGCCCCCCTCCATACTTCACCTGAACCATTCAACACAGGACCTAAATCAAGGCTGGAACGGAGGCGGGAAGCACCGGTTAACACTGAGATCGAACGCTCACTTCACGATCAGCTTGCTTGTGAGGGCTGGGCTTTAGGTCTTGTCCATGTCGCAGGGTTACCTCCTAACAAGTACGTGCTCAATCTGACTGCACTTTAATACACGATTAAAGATGATACATCCATGCAGTACACCGCGTCGATGAGCTGTCATGGACTTCCAGTGTTTACTCCAAAGTTCGCGCAAAAATTAAACCGAATCTGTTCGTCGAGGTCTACATTGATCAGAAGCGAGTCGCGCGAACAAGTATTGTTCGGGGAAACCTGAATCCAAACTGGGGCGAAACTCTTACCATGTGGGTCGAGAGGCTGATTAGAAAATCCCATCTCATTCATTTTTCTCAGACTTGCAGCAAAAGAATCGTCAGAGCTGACGATCAAATTGAAGCACAAATCATCTCTGATTACTGATCCATGCTTTGGCATCGTCAAAGGGACCATCGCCCACCTGTTGAAGTCGTGTGAGGGCAGTGAAGGCATGTTGGGATCAACATGCTACGACGGAAATGCTAACACCCCTACAGTTACACAGCTTAAGCTCGAGCACAGCCCCAAGAAGACCATGTACGATGCTAAAGGGTTCATCTCTCTCAGTATAACGCTTGCAAATCGGGATGAAGCTCGCCATAACCTGTTGCTCAGTGCACAACAAGATCTCGAACGCCAGCATATCGACCACAATGCTGCCCTCTCTGTCCCTCCGGCGCTAGACAACCTGGCTGCGACTGTATCAGATAATCAGGATTTGCTGATCAGCTTGGGAACTGTCATGGAAAAAATCCAGCGGATCTCTGCTATCACAGTCGACGCCGTGGACGCATTGGCTAAAGTAAGGATACTACTAATTACACCTAGAACGAAGACTTATAGTGATTCCTCCTTCAGGTCCACCCATACGCCGACACGGCTTGGCAAGTCTTGAACTCCGTGTACAAGGTATGCCATGGTTTGTGGATTTGACGGTTATCGTCTGACTTTGTGGAGTAGGCGTACAAACAGCAAAAGCAAACGGACGCTGCCGTTATAGAGCTTTTCAAGGAAATGGAAGCGCTATACTCATTTGTGGACGACATCGAAAATTTACCGGGAAAGATCAAGCAACTAGAGCGTACCGTTGTGCGCATTCTCGAACAGACGACGGAATGCGGTATATTTTTCCGCGAGTACACCGATCATGGCTTTGTAGGTGAGTGCGTGGATAGCCTGACAAGCTCTTGCCCTCATCTTCGGAATAGGTCGATTTCTAGGACAGGCGGTGTTGAATCGCAACCAGATGATCACCGACCTATCCTCGACACTGACGCAACTCAGAGAGGATCTCAAGTCGGGAGTGGAGCTGCACACTGCATTCGTGTCTACTCAAACCCGCGACGGGGTTAACAGGCTAGGTGGGTTCCATTTTTCATTCAATGTGACGGCCTAGAATGATATAACATCTTGCTTTCAGTCAATTCAGATATTTTGAAGGGCCTTGACCCTGCGAGGATGAACGCCGCGGACCGTCCGTTGTGCCTCCCTGGCACCAGACAAGATTTGCTGAAGGAGATCATCCAGTGGCTCATGACTCCTTCCGATCAGAACATCTTGTGGCTACACGGAGCCGCCGGTTTGGGGAAGAGTACCCTATCGACCACCATCGCGGAGTATTTTGGGGGACTTCGGAGGCGGGGCGCCTTTCTCTTCTTCGACCGGAACTCGCCTATCGAAAGCGCTCCCTCACGCGTCATTTCCACATTGGCTTATCAACTCGCAGAGCAAGATAAAGACATTTGCTTTGCCATTGCCGCCGCCATCGAACGGCGTCCTCAGCTCACCTCAGACCCGATTGGAAGTCAATTCACGTCGTTACTTCTGGAGCCACTCTCCGCCGCTGCAGGTCAAATCGAAGGACCCGTCATAATCATTCTCGATGCATTGGACGAATGCGGTGATGCTAGCTCTAGGCGGGCATTGCTTGCCCTGCTGTCCCGAGATCTCTCCAAACTACCACGTCAATTTCGCTTCTTGATCACCAGTCGACCGGAACACGACCTCAAAGGGGCTCTTGCCTCTCGCAGCCACGTTCATGCAGTCGATATATCCACTGCTAGTGATCCTGATATGCTGCTGTACATCACGCACGAAATGCAGAGAATTTACTCGGACCGTTGCGACACTGATGAGCTACCCGTAGATTGGCCTGGGGAGATAGCAATCCGGACCCTGGTAGCTTATGCAGCAGGTCTGTTCATCTGGGCTGCGACCGCCATGAATCTGCTTTTCATTACGGAAGCACCCGTCCTTTGGTTAGCCGATTTGTTGCGCCGCGACCGTCAAGTTTTCACTCTGCACGAGCTTTACAAGACAGCCCTACTTTCCGTCAGCAAATGGGAGCCAGGCGAAACGACAGACGCATATCGACGAATTCTTGGAATGATCGTCATCAGCCAAGAGCCCTTATGTGATGAGGCAATCGCGGATCTTCTAGGACTTGAGGACTCTGGAAGGACCTGCCGGACTGCCCTTCAACGTCTTGGCTGCGTAATTCAGTGGGGTAAAGGGCGGCCAGCTCGCACTTTTCACAAATCCTTTCCTGACTACCTCATAAATCGTGATCTGTGTTCCGCCGAGCCTTGGTTCATTGATGTGGCAGAGCACCAGCATGCCCTCACCGCCAGGTGCTTGCGCATTTTGAACGAGCGGCTTCGCTTCAACATGTGCGATCTGAAAACGTCCCACATCCCAAATTCGGATGTGATAGATCTTCCCACACATATTCAGGCTTCCATTCCTCAAAGTATTTCATATTCATGCCGCTTTTGGGGAATTTGCCTCCACAAATCACTTTCCGGGGACTCCATTTCAGACTCCATATTGCAGTTCTTCGAGCAGAAATTCCTCTACTGGCTGGAGATCTTAAGCCTAATGGGAGAGGTTCAGATGGCGTCGTATACTCTGGTAGCGGTGGCGGATTATGTCACGGTGAGAAACACATACCATTGTTGAAATTTTCACCACTCATCATTAGCACAGTTTCAGAACAATAGCAGTGAACTGCGAGCGCTCGCCCAGGATGCTCTAAAGTTTGTCAGAGTGTTCGCACCCGCTATAGCGTGCAGTGCTCCGCACATCTACATTTCCTGCATACCTCTCGCACCTCAACTGTCTGTAATCAGACAACAGTACATGCCCAATTTACAACAAACGCTGGTGATAAAAGGCGGCACGGCCGATGACTGGGCGGCCCTACAGCATGTATATGAAGGGCACACTGGATATGTCACTTCGGTGGTGTTCTCGCCGGACGGACGGCGCATTGCGTCAGGCTCGTGGGACAGGACCATCCACATCTGGGATGCCGAGACAGGAGCTCTCGTGACTGTGCCATTCGAAGGCCACAACGACTACGTCTACTCAGTGGCGTTCTCGCCAGACGGGCGGCAAATTGCATCGGGCTCATGGGACAAGACCATTCGCATCTGCGATGCTGAGACAGGAGCTCTCATCATTGGGCCACTTGAAGGGCACACCGCAGGTGTCAACTCCGTAGCATTCTCCCCGGACGGGAAGCGCATTGCATCAGGCTCTGTGGACACAACCATTTGCATCTGGGACGCTGAGACGGGAGCCCTCATCGTTGGGCCATTTGAAGGGCATACTGATGGCGTGACCTCCATAGCATTCTCTCCAGACGGGCGATGCATTGCATCGGGCTCGTGGGACGAGACCATTCGCATCTGCGATGCTGAGACGGGAGTTCTCGTCATTGGTCCATTTAAAGGGCACAGCGCAGGTGTCACCTGCATAGCATTCTCCCCGGACGGGAAGCACATTGCATCGGGCTCTGTGGACACAACTGTTTGCACCTGGGATGCTGAGACGGGAGCTCTCATCGCTGGGCCATTTGAAGGGCACACTGATGGTGTGACCTCCATAGCATTCTCCCCGGACGGGCGGCGCATTGTATCGGGCTCGTTGGATAAGACTATTCGCATATGTGACGCTGAGACGGGAGCTCTCGTCGCTGGGCCATTTGAAGGGCACAATGATGAAGTGAGCTCTGTGGCATTCTCCCCGGATGGGCACCGCATCGCTTCCGGCTCAGGTGAACAGACTGTTCGCATCTGGGACGCGCAGACTGGAGCTCTAATCGCTGGGCTATTTGAAGGGCATGGCAGGGTAGAATTAGTCGGTTTCTCGCCAGATGAACAGTGCATTGCTTCTGGTTCGCATGACAAGACTATTCATATCTGTGATGCCACACAGACAAGTGCTCTTACCACCAGGACACTTGAAGCCATATATCATATCTCTTGCATATCATTCTCGCCGGACGGGAAGCGCATAGCATCTGGCTCCGGGGAAAGTAGCATTTGCATCTGGGATGCGCAGACAGGTACTCTGGTCGCAGGGCCATTTGAAGGGCATACCGGATTTATCCAAGCCGTGGCATTCTCACCGGATGGGCGGCACATTGCATCGGGGTCGTGGGACAAGACCATTCGCATCTGGGATGCCGAGACGGGAGCCCTCATCATTGGGCCATTGGAAGGGCACATCGCAGGAGTCAACTCCATAGCATTCTCCCCGGACGGGCGGCGCATCACATCGGGCTCCGAGGACGGGACCGTTCGTGTCTGGGACGCGCAGACGGGCATTCTCGCCGCCGGCCCTAGGCGTACCGAATATGTCAACGCCGTGGCAATCTCGCCGGACGGGCGGCGCATTGCATCGGACTCATTGTATAACAATATTCGCATCTGGGATGCTGATACGGGCGCTCTCATCGTTGGGCTATTTGAAGGGCACGCCGCAGGTGTCAACTGCATAGCATTCTCCCCGGATGGGCGACGCATTGCATCGGGCTCTGGGGACAAGACCATTCGTATCTGTGATGCTGAGACGGGAGATCTCATCGTTGTATCATTTGAAGGGCACACTGATGGTGTGAGCTCTGTGGCATTATCGTCTGATGGACGGTGCATTGCATCGGGCTCGTGGGATAAGACTATTCGCATCTGCGATGCTGAGACGGGAGCTCTCGTCGCTGGGCCATTTAGAGAGCACACCGACATTGTGAACTCCATAGCATTCTCCCCGGACGGACGATTTCTAGCATCTGCTGGATGTGCATCTATCCGTGTCTTTGATATCGGTGCCTTATGCAGCTTGCCCAAACAACTTGACGGGAACCCAAATTCCAGCTCGGGCTCTCAGGCACAACATCCCCCCGATATTGATGGGTTTTCCAGCTCTTCACGACTTGAGCACGGTTGGATGCTCAATTCTGCAGGCCATCTACTCTTCTATGTCCCGCCTGATTTGAGAGCAGGGTTGTGGTGGCCCCATGACATAGCTGTCATCTCCAAGCAGCCAACAGAGTTAGACCTCAGTCGATTCGTTCATGGAGAAGACTGGACTCGGTGCCATATCTAGGCATCAAATAAGGCGCCAAATTTACTAATTTCGTGTAATTCCATCTTTATTGCATATGTACTCGTGCACGCTGCAATTTGCTCATACTGTTATTCAGATCTGGCACTAGTCTGCGCGTCATTCGTGGACGAAATGTTGCATCCAGATGCCGCGATGGGAGGTCGCTATATCTGTGAAGCAGGGGTGTAATCGTCCCAGGCAGTGGCTGTAGGATTGTATTCTTAAATTCAGAAGCAGGCATGCTCGTTACAGCGGCGATGGGGTGTACTATATTTGATTGCAGTGTTTCAAGTCGCGGGAAAGACATCTCCGAATTGACAGTAGACGACAAGATATCAGAGGGATAGCGTAGATATAAGACTGCATATATGGCTGGTAACTGAGACATTTCACGCATCTAGAAAGGACTTTTCGTATTTAGATTCCAATTGATTTATGACTTTCCTGACAGTGAATCACGCAGATTCAGACCAGATTCAGAACAGAAATTTTGGTGTCTCTCAACTGTTCTCCTTCGATATAGATGATCAAAAATGACACGAAAGCATCCATAACATTTGACTAGATGTGCATGGCCGTAGAGATCTATTGCACTGCTGCTGAGCAAGAGTTGAGCGGGTGCAGATGAGCGGGTGCAGAGAAAGCATGGGCGATCGATCGATCAAACCTAGTAACTTAGCCGGGTGTCTTGTGGCTTCTGTCATTGGCCAATGGAATCGCATGAGCTTTCTATAACCGGTGACCCTGGTGGTGGGTGGTGAGGCTTATTCTTCCGACGCGGTCCCATGAGGAAGCGCCGGTATCTGGGGTTGTCCTGAACCTTCCCCTGACTACATACACAATCCAGTTCTCCTCAGAGGCCACAAAGCCTTATAAAGCCCATGAACTGAATCTTTGAAAGCTGACTTTGCTGCATCCCACTGTAACCGTGATGCCCGACTTCCTGACCCCAGGTGTTGTCTTCCTAGCGCGCGGCGCTCTCTCCCTCGTCTTTCCCTGCGCTCTCCTAGGCACCCTGCGCTTTATCCTCGATGCACACTTTGGCATACCGATATCTATTGTGCAGATAGCACTCGCTGCAGCAATCCTCGGCCCCTTCGCGGTGGTTACAAAGTACCACTATGGCTTGTTCTACAAAAGGAGGCGTGCTGCGGCTTTGGGCGCACGGATTGCGCCAAAATTGCCCGGGGGGATCGGGAATGTGGATAGGCTTATGCAGATGGCAAATAGTCAGGAGGCTGATATGTGTGGTGCGTTATGTTTGCTCTTCCATTTGTGTTGGGACGCGACGTCTGATTTTTGTTCTTTGTATTTGGTATCAAGGCCAGTGCCAGATGAATTGGGTACAGGAATGCGGAAATACGTTCAACGCCAATATCCTTTGGGACGACTTTATGTTTACCAATGAACCTGACCACATCAAGGCTATCCTCGCTACCGAATTTCCCAACTACGTCAAAGGTAGACACTGGCAGATCTTGCTTGTCTTGTTTATCTTTTGACGAGTTTATGATGTTAATCACCGCGCTGCAGGCAAAAAGTTCCAGAGTGGGATGCAATCTCTACTCGGCACTGGTGTGTTTAACTCGGATGGCGACATGTGGAAGTAAGTCTTCAGCCCCTATCCTTTCCACTGATTGAAGCGAGCCATATGCTTTCTGCGACGTGCCCTTGCCCTTGCCATAGCAATGCTGACACCAAACTCCCCACACAGATTCCACCGCTCCATGACCCGCCCCTTCTTCACGCGCGACCGTATCACTGAGTTTGACAACTTCGACCGGCACTCGGACCTCATGATCACCGCCATGAAAGACCGCCTCCGCTCAGGGATCGCAGTCGACCTGCAGGACGCGCTGCATCGCTTCACCCTCGACTCCGCTTCCGAGTTCCTCCTCGGCACCGACGTACAGTCCCTCGCAGACCCGCTGCCCTACCCGTCCCTCACCTCTTCCACCTCATCGTCCGCGTCGTTCGATTATAGTACAGTGACAAGTAAAGCAGGCGCATTTGCGCGCGCGTTCGCGGACGCGCAGTTCTTCAGCGCGTATAGGAATATGCGTGGGTGGGCGTGGCCGCTTGCGGAGATATTCCACAACAACACGAAGGCGCCGATGGAGGTTGTGAGCGCGTTTATCGATCCGGTTCTAGAACGCGCTATTGAGAGGAGAAACGCCACCGCCGGTCCGCCAACGGGGGATGAGAAGGTGTGTGTAATGTTTGATGTTGCACTCAACGTCGGTTATGTAAGAGAATCATTTTGCTAATGCAAGGGGACAGATCAACGAGGTGGCGGAGGACGAGACGCTGTTGGACCACCTTGTGAAGCTCACCACGGACCGGACCGTGCTCAAAGACGAGATCCTGAATATACTCATTGCTGGACGCGACACCACGGCTGCCACGCTCACATTCACCTTCTACCTCCTCGCGCGCCACCCGGAGGTGATGGTACGCCTACGACAGGAGGTGCTGGAATGCGTGGGGCCGAGCGGAAGGCCGACGTATGATATGGTTAGGGATATGAAGTACCTGCGGGCGGTCATCAACGAAACCCTCCGCCTGTTCCCTGCTGTGTGAGCACCCTATTTCCCCAGCCTCACTACTACAATGTAGGCGCTAACATCAGCCCCCTCTTCCTGTTAGTCCGTTCGACATCCGGTAGGTCCCGCTTGTGATTCTATGTACCCTCATGCTCATATGGCTTTGACGTTGCCCTAACCAGTGAAAGCGTGAACGAAACGATCTGGGCCTCAAGTGACCCCACTCAGAAGCCGGTTTACATCCCCGCCAATACCAAGTGCGCATAGTCCTTGACCAATCATGTTTGCGCTTGCCTTTACTGACTGCCGTTGAATCTGAAGGGTCATATACAGCGCGCTGATGACGCACCGCCGGACCGACCTGTGGGGCCCCGATGGTGTGTGCTCTCGATTTCATCTCTGTCCTTGTCGAAAAGTGTTACTAAGGGGAACCGGATATCAGCGCTCGAATTCGACCCAGACCGGTTCCTCGACGACCGCGTGCGGAAGTACCTCACGCCGAAGCCGTACATCTTTGTCCCCTTCAACGCGGGGCCGCGGATTTGTCTTGGGCAGCAGGTGCGTTTGCTTACTCGCTCCTTCCAAATGTTGCAACCGTGCTGATGCTAACACCAAACAGTTCGCTTACAACGAGATGTCGTTCGTGCTCATCCGCCTCCTGCAAAGCTTCACCTCCGTCGCGCTGGACACGCAATCGCAGCCGCCTGACACGGTGCCACCACCGTCGTGGGCAGGGGCGCCGGGCAGGAAAAGCATTGAGAAGTTCTGGCCGCAGAGCCACCTCACTATGTATTCCAAGGTGCGTTCTTATATCTTATCGGTTCCTGGGAGAATGTGAGCTGAGAGGTTTCGTTGGGTGTTTAGGGAGGCTTGTGGGTGAAAATGGAGGAAGCCGTGCAGGGTTGAATTATGCCTGTGGTCACTCACAGCGTATGATGAATGTATAGGTGGGTGGACGGTGTTTCAATTTGCCAATATTATTTCAGTCTATTTGTTCTGTTGTACGGACAGTCTTCGATACTACCTTGTGTGTTGCGTTTTATGACGCGATGTGCTTGCTTTTATTGCACAAATGTATATGTATCTGCGATCAACTACACACAATGTCCGAACTTAAACTTCTGAAGACTACGATTTACATACCAGATTCACTAGCGTATCTAGGCCGGTGGATTCGGTCGCCGTGAACTCACTCTCGTGGAAGTCAACCACCAATTCGAGCCCATGCCCATCAGCGAGGACCGCTTGAACCCTCGAATCCGGGCTATCTCGGAGAAGTTCGCGAGCGCGGCCAAGCCTGAAGGAAGGTTCCTGAGAAGGACCGAGTGCGTCCTTCCACACCACCGAGGCGTTGTAGTGTTTTCGTGTCAGACCGGCTTTGATGGCAAGTTCTGCTTGGGCTTTGTCAACGAGATGACGAAGCTTGATGCGGTCAAGATATTTTATATCCTGTAGAGTTTAAACACGCTAAGATGTCAATCAGTGACCAACGTGTGGGGGCGAGGTTGCGTACACGGTGCACGATCCATCCAACTATATCAACGTTTGTCCGCTCGAGTAGCGCAATACGTTGGCTATGCTCCTCCCCTTGCAGTCTGTTTTCTTTGATCAAGCGCACAATTTCCACCTCTCGCTCCGCCAAAGCATTATTTTGCTCTTGCTGGCGGTTAGCCCACTCCTGCGCCCACTCTAATCGGAAATCTGCCTTGTCCTGCGCCCTCTGTAGTTCGAGATCCGCCCTTTCCTGTGCCCGCTCCGTTTCGCGATTGGCCTGCATTATAAGCACGACTTCCGCCGTGAGCGCTTTTAACTCTTGTTCACGGCCAACAGATACAGCGTGCTGCCGAATAGAGAGCACTCCTGCATGCAAAGGTTCGTCACTAGGATCGCAGATATCTTCCGGTCGTTGATGGTCTAAAGCAGCGAACGTATTGTACCCCCGGTCTAGGATGACTTTGTGCTGCTGCCCAGCACCCTCGATGGAATTCGATGACATGTGTGATAAAGATTTTTCAAATAATCCAAAGACCAAGCGGAGCCCAAATGAGAATGCCAAAGGTTCGAACAAGGAAGCGAGTTGTGAGTGATGGGATGAGCGCCGGTCGGAGTCAGTGGCCTATTGGCAGGTTAACCCGTTTATCTCGATCACATGGCCGCGCGCAGCCTCACGAGATTGTTCTCAACCGCGCAGCACCTTCCAAGACAGCACCTTTGTCTCTACCACCATGTCCAAGACCAGCCAGGAAGATTCATTCATGAATGTCATGTTCCAGGAAGAAGTGTCAGACGGTGAGAATGTGACGAAGGGCCACGACTCGTTCTACCGCAAGTTCGTAGAAAATGGTGGGTGGTGTCGCATTTCTGTTGCGGGTAGCCTCTAACATCGTTCTAGCTTCTGGCCAGTACACCGACCCAGCGATTACAGGGTCAGTGCGATCCCTCTTCGACAGTGTTTCTGATGCTTAATTGCAGGCCCACAGCGCGCATGCCCTCCGAAAGCTCTATCCTGGCCATTCGCTCGTCATGACCACGGGTAGTGTGACTGGTTTACCTGGAGTCAACTTTATCCCTCTCTCGCCGTCGGAGATGGTGACCAATGTTCAATTCGTGCCTCTCGCCCTGCGTTCGGGGATGGGTCCTGGAGTCCTTGTGGATCAAATCAAGTTCGCGGGGCTCGCCGCTAACTGGGAGGTAATTGTCTCTATAACCAGTGTCTCCCTTCCCATTTTCTCAACCTGTCTTTTCTCAGGGGCACGACTTTATCATATATACCGCTCAGGTAAATGCTCTCGACCCCAGCACACATGCTCCATTGCTCACGTTGTGTCACTGCAGTGGCAAATTGGATTCAGCTACAATACCCAGCATTGGATTCTGCACGAAGGACCTGAAACCAATTCCCGCAACTTAGTCCTGACGGCTGGGGCTTGGCAGGAAGCATTGCACGATGAGATATGGCAATTTGACGGGGGGCAATGGGAGAAGAACCACGCACTTTGGGTCGAGGTACAAAAGGCTGATTGGAAGGATGTCATTCTAAAGGAAGAGTTCAAGAAGAACCTTAAAAAGGATGTCTACGGCTTCTTCGCTTCGGAAGATGTTTACAAGGTGGGAGCCAGAGCGCATCCTCAGTATATACCGTTGCTGATCACTAGTTCATCTAGGAGCTCGCCATCCCTTGGAAGGTCAGTATCAATGAAATGAAGCGGCCGTCACCATTGCTTACCCACCCGTAGCGAGGCCTGATTATGCACGGACCTCCAGGTGAGCTATGATCACAGCCTGCGCCGAAAACCACCCTGATATTGCCAAAGGAAACGGGAAAACAATCAGCATCAAAGCAATCATGAAGTCAAGTTCTGACAGTGGCTTCAAGCCCCTATACGTCAAGTCTTTCCAAAGTGCGTCCGCATGATCAACGGCGTTGGGAATACACTGACTCTTTCGAAGGCTGGAAGGGCGAGGAGGGCGCCATGGCAGACGTATTCAACAAGGCGAGGCAACTCTCGCCGTGCGTCGTCATCATCGAGGATTTGGACAGGTAGGTCATGTGTCAGCGGTCTGCAGAGTCTATACTAACGAACAAAAGCTTGATAACTGACAAGAACCGCTCTTTCTTCCTCAACCAACTGGATGGATTGGAAGGTAACGATGGGCTGCTCATTATCGGGACAACAAACCACTTTGAGAGACTTGATCCTGGCCTGTCCACCCGGCCCAGCCGATTTGACCGCAAATTGTGAGCTCTTGAATATTTGTCGCGTATAGCTGGTCATCTAATCAGCTGGTTCTAAAGCCTCTTCGACGATCCTGACTTGGAGGAGCGAGCCCTATACTGCAAATACTGGCAAAACAAACTCAAATCAAACAAGAACGTGTCCTACCCGGACGAGCTGGTGGACGACATTGCTAAATCGACCGAGCAGTTCAGCTTCGCATATCTGAAGGAAATCTTGTAAGTCCATTCTAGTCATCCCATTGTCAATTCAAAGCTCATGCTTACCTAAAATGTCAATCAGCGTTTCGTCTCTCGTGCTGCTCGCGGGGCTCGATGATGATGAGAAACCCGAATTCGAAACTCTCGTCAAAGTGCAGATCAAGACCCTGCGCAAGCAGCTCGACAAGATGCCCAAAGCGCCTGCTGCGTCCTCCCTCCATGCGTGGGCAGCAACTCCGGCTCCGCCCGAAAAGCAGCAGCAGACTTACGGCCTGCGTGCGTTGCTGAGCGGCATGACCGTTGCAGATGCGGGGCCTTCGAAGAAGATCTACACTACTGCAAACCCTGAGGGCGGCGCTGCTCCCAGCCCTGCTAGAGATTCTGAATTCCAGAGGATTCTCAATGGCCTGTCGAGGACGGTGGGTGCGGGATCTGTCAGCCACAAGACCTTCGCTTGAGCCATGACGATGGATCTACCTGTAGAATCGGGGAGAAGGTGAAGGTTCAATGATGTATGTGTTTGGTTGCTTTCGAAATGTTGTAAAATTATATCTCTATGGATGCGTCGTATTTTTATGAAGCACGACGGATTTGCAATATCAAGAACATCAATTTTGACACCTCAAGGCCGAATGGATGAATTGACCAGAGGTATGATTATTTGGATAACAAAAGCTGCAATAACGACAACACTTGTATCGTACGACGCGACGAGAAACTCTACCAAAGATAATACATACACGATCAAACCACTCTTCCAGACATCCTTATTGCACCACTTCCCACATCTTCCCTCACAATCCTCCCTAAACATGACCAAATATTCATCAAATGACACCCTGATTCACACCTAAGAAATATGATCTTAAGGAGTCAGAGGGATGGCCGGGACTACGTACAACGTCAAATAACCATCTCGCAGGTGGTTGAGACGCGACTCGATCACGTGGCTCATTACAAAAGGATCGTATGACCAAAAATAAGTATAGACACTGGACAGAGTCATACATAGTGAATGAAATGCATAGATCAACGAGACAAGAGACATACTTCCAGCATCAACACTGCAAAGACCGATGGGTTGATTTGGCCGCAATTAATATTACGACCCCGCAGAGCAACCGCTTGGCAACCGCAGAGCACATTAGAACGCGCCGGCGTGATGCTATCATTAATCTCAATCGCATGCGGCACGTGTTCAACGCGCTCCCTGCTTAACCTGCAAAGTTCTAGTATAAAAGCAGGCCGGTAATGCAAGTGTGTGTTAATATGAATTACCGTGATGGCCTTGTTCCTATCCCCTTCGAACGGCAACTTTAACGAAGAGGATCACGTGGCTAGGAAAGAAGATGAGGGGCCAGGCGAACTATTGCCTGCGGAGCGGAACAGGATTCTCAGGAAACTCGACTGGTGATTTATACTATCAGTACCAATACACGACGAAAGGGTGTAAGTATGCTAACTTTCGCTCACTGCCCTATAGGCATCTGATGCCTATCGTCTCTACTCTTTACTTGCTTGCGTTCTTGTGAGTCAACCCAGTTAACGTCAGAGCCTTGTGCACAACCTACTTACACCAAACTTATATTGCCATCTTCATCCAGAGATCGAAGCAATATCGGAAATGCCAAGGTGGCAGGGATGGCAAAGGACCTAAATTTGACGGGCTACAAATACAACACCGCTGCAGCCGTCTTCTACATCCTCTACTGTCTCGCTGAAATACCCTCCAACATCGCCCTCCAGCTCTACCGCCCCTCCCGATGGATACCCACTATCATGCTTGCATGGGGCCTTATCGTGACCCTCATGTGTTTCATCAACACCTACAAAGGCCTCCTCGTCGCGCGCATCTTCCTCGGCTTGGCCGAGGCAGGCCTCTTCCCCGGCGCGGTGTACTACATATCTATGTGGTACCCGCGCGCAGAGCAGGCCAAGCGCATCGCAATTTTCTACTCCGCCGCCACCGTGGCCGGCGCATTCGGCGGCCTCCTTGCTTATGGTATCGAGCGTATGGAGGGCGTGGGCGGGCTGCACGGCTGGCAGTGGATATTCTGCCTCGAAGGCATCGTCACCATGCTCGTCGCTGTC
This sequence comes from Athelia psychrophila, assembly GCA_001630335.1. Lineage (NCBI taxonomy): Eukaryota > Fungi > Basidiomycota > Agaricomycetes > Atheliales > Atheliaceae > Athelia > Athelia psychrophila. The sequence continues at coordinate 48,539 of KV417573.1, forward strand.
TTATCCTTCTTCGGGATGCACGACTACCCCGCCACCGCGACCTTCCTCTCCGAGCCGGAGCGTGAGCACGTCGTCCATATGCTCAAGTCCGACTCGCTGGGCCAGAGCACGCACTTTGACATGAAGTTCGTGCGGCAGGCGCTGGGAGATTACCACACCTACCTCCAAATCGGGATCTGCATTGGCTTGATCATCACCGTGGCCACAATCTCACTCTTCACACCGACTATCATTAACGAGCTCGGCTACTCCGCCGCGAGCGCTCAGCTGCTCACCGTGCCGCCTTTCACGGCCGGGTGCATCTTCACCATCGCTGTCGGGATCATCTCGGACAAGTACAAGTTGCGCGGCCCGTTCATCATCGGCGGCGCGCTCGTGTCACTGGTTGGGTATATCCTATTGTACAATACGGATAAGCCTGGCGTGGGGTACGCGGGTGCGGTGTTGGCCGCGGTCGGTGTGTTCCCTACTGTAGCGGTAGTCATGGCGTGGATGGGAGGGAATGCGGGGGGCGATATGAAGAGAGGGGTTGTTCTTGGTATGGTTGTCGGGATGGGCAATCTTGGCGGGTGCGTTCTGGTTTGGTAATTTATCTTTCCAAGGCGAGGTGTCTGACATGAACGTGGCGCAGGATCTGCGCTTCGTTTGTTTACATCGACCCACCGCGGTTCCATATTGGTCATGGCACCATGTAAGTCGCGCTTGCTCTGCCCGCTTTTGCGTTTGGCTCACCGTTTTGTTCTTTCAGCATGGGCTGGCTAAGTCTCACGTACGTCCGTCCTGATATCCAACTAAACTTGTAATTATTTAACTGACTTTCATTGTTTTGCCTCACAGCATTATCCTCTCGGCAGTCGCGATGTGGGACTACAACAGGCTGAACAAGCAGAAAGATGCGCTGTGCTTGCGGGAGGGGATAACTGAAGCGCGGGCGGACGAGTTCAGAGAGATGGGTGACGATTCGCCGCTCTTCAGGTATACCATATAATGCTATGGTTTCTGCAAGGACTGATTGATGGGGGGTTTCGATGTTGCTTACCTCATACTTAAACACTCCATGGTAGTAAAAGTAGACGAGTGCATACATGGGTAGATTGAAAATAACATTCTGGGCTAGGGTAACAGATTTGAATGTTATGTCTTGTTGACACCCCTCTGTGTCATTGAAACCATGCCGCGGATTGGTTAGCTAATTAGAATGTGACCTAATAAAAGCAAACCTTGAAGTTCTTCAATTGCAGGTCCACCTGCCATGTGAGAGGGGCAGTTTGGTAGAACTTAAAGTCACCTAACTTTGTGTACTATTCCCAAATTAGTACCCGCTTGTGGCATAGTGGAACTAATCAAACTTACTTTTTCTTGTGCAAGGTAATCACAATGACTGGCGGCCAAGGAGGAACCACGTGTGGTGGCATAAAAAGTGATGTGGGCACAGATAACGGTCTGGAGCATGCTCAAGAAGCACTCAGGTCCAGTTGAGCGGAACACATTCTACAGCATCAACATAAACTCTAAGCACCCAATGTGCATCTTGTCGTTTTGGACTCAATCGAGGCCTAGGTTGTCAATTACTAGACTTTACTTTGCACTCCTTCTTGTGTCAACTGGTTAAACAGATCATGTTTGGACAGTACAATGGTTGACTTCCCGCAGGATCTGAAATTGTAGATTCCGCTTCAGATTCAGATTTTTTCCAACTCCAACAAATAATGTTCAGCCTTTTCAGACCTCTGCGGACTGTAGACCAATCTGAAATTTGCACAGGTTACATTGGAGACTGATTTCCCCTGATCACTGTTACTGCATTTGGTCCCACCACTGGCTGTGCTGACCGCCTTCACATCCTGTCACACACACTCTCAGACACTCTCCCTCCTCTATAGGCTGGGATATATTGCTAGAATAGGACATGGAGAATGGTATAGAAGATGAGGATGAGGAAATTATGCAACCTGAAGCGCAAGACATGTGTATTCATCAGCTATATACCGACTATTTGAAGGATTTCTAAAGAGCCGAGTAGCTAGCCGCAGGCAGGAGGAAGAGGGACAGTTGAAAATGTTCTGTGGGAATGTAAGAGTGTTGAGTCCAGAAAAGGGGCAGAAAGAGGCTTCCAATGATCAAATAAAATGTTGAAGATACATTTTAATCTGGAAGAGGGGTGTTTAATGTTGCGGAGCTTGAATTTGAATCTGCATTTGAAACCATCCAAAAACACCTGCGGAAAGTCAACCAGTCATTCCCATCTTTTTCCCAGTACCATCAAGAAGCTGTACCCCTGACCGTGCCAGCTTTAACTTTTGCCTCTCCCAATCTGCCAGGTGTTTTGTTAGCCTAGGTCCACATTAGCGCAATTTTGAATGCACAATGTTATACAAAAGCTTATGCATACTTGGAGATAGTACTTGGTGTGATGCAAAACGACGGTATGAGTTCAGTGCTTGGATTCATCCATCTCGGGATATTGTTCCATGAGGCTAATTCTCACATAACAAGAATCTCAGAATTAAACCAACAATCTCTTGCTATGCTGAAGCTTGTATTTGTTCGATGTAGCCATGTTCTAGGCTGCTCCAAGGGTCACTGCGGGGCGATGTTGGATTTCTGAAATGTCCTGTAACCTTCATTTATAGAAGAAATAAGCTGATCAATGGTCAAGTGGTCAGTGAAACTCTTTGGTAGGAATGACTTTGACGTTCTGGTGGCGTAAAAAGCATAATGGAAGCTAGTACCGGGCCTTACCGAGAGTTTAGCGTAGAAATTATTCAGAAGTAGCGGTTTTGATGTTACATCTTTCTCAAATGCTTTCCTTCATCTTCAAGTACATCCTGTCATGCTGCTCAGCTTCGTCAATCCGTCAGGGATTGTAAGTTTCAGGTGCTGTGTGACCCGAGAGTTTGGAACTGACAGTCCTGATTTAGCAATGTCTTAGAGGATGAGGATGAATCAGGCCAAGAGAATTTGATGGAGCGGGATCCTCTTGACTTGCTGTGCTCGTGAGTTATGAGTTTCTGTATCATGTGTGGGCTCTTCTGATTACAGTGGGCTCTTGTCAGGTCACCAACACCGGACTCTGCATTCAACCCTGAGGTCCCTCGTTCTTCTGGCTGTTTCAGTCTTTCACCTACTCTTCTTGATCACCCTCCTCTTGTCCCTCTACAATTTGCTGACCGGGTTACCCTTGGCGGGGCATTCC
>KV417573.1:52265-77982 GCA_001630335.1 Athelia psychrophila
CAGACTGGATATGGGGTGTCTCAGTAGTAGGAGTCTTAGACTTAGTTACGTCGCTGGTCGCCGACTTAAGTCCTTTAGTAGTAGAGGACCATCAGGGACTTGTCACTGCAACATATGTCTGTGAAGGAGGTGGAGAAGTTTCTGCTGGTGGACTTATCCTTTCGTCCTATATAGGAACTCGTCCCTTGTCGTGGTCGCCGAGTACCCTACGTTGGTCCTACTAGCTCATTATCCTTCTAACTCCCTTACGCCCTGTCGTTCTGTTCCGCCGACTCGTGGACTGAGCTACAGGACCTTCTACTGTTTCCTACAAACTTTCTCCCTCTTCAGCACAAGCACACTTTACTCTAACGGGTCGACATGCGTTTACGGTTAGTCACTTTCCTCCTCTTACGTGTTCCCAACTTGTAGAGGCGACGTATGTTGTTTGTTACTTCATAGGTGGGTAGACAGTGCTCAACGGGGTTGTACAAGTATGACACTGGTTCGACAGTGCTCAACAGGGTTGTACAAGTATGTATGTCTATGTTATGTCTATGTAAATGTATGTAGTTCTTGTAAGATCGTTGTCTGTGTGGACTCGTCAGGGTCGTCGAGGTCAGGTTCTTCAGTGTGCTACACTGACAGTATTGAGGACTTGGTGGGGGAGGACTGGCTTATTCATGAAGGCTGGGTTGCATCATCAGAACGATTCTGGGAATGGACACTGTTAATGTTCATTTTAAACATGTCATGTTTGTCGCTGTTGTCTGTATTTAGTGGGGAATTTATGATTCTTTCCTGGGCTTCCTGCTAGCAAAGCTTGGATCATACATAATAGAAAATTTGGATCACTTATTAATGAGTCATTATTTTTGTCAGTGTGAGACATTTTCAAGGTCCTATCTTCATATCAGCTAAGGGCTCAGGAAACTATTTCCAAATTAAGTTAGCTTGGGGCACCATACCGGCATTCCGCATTATGGCATGCTTCTTGCTAGTTCCCATGTGGTACCCTTACTATGGTTCTCTTTTGTATCGGCGGTGATAGGTATTGTTGGCAGAGATATCTAGTCACTTTAGGTTTCACAGGGATTCTATTGTCAGTTCCTCCAGCAGGATAATTTTTACGTGAATTAAATCATTGCCTGAGATTTTCCATGTGGTCTGGTGTAAAACAAGTTCCCGGCGTGACAACGGTGGCACTCCACCTAATTTTGATTCCCATATTTTCACCATATTCCAAAGTCCGATTATTTCCTTTGATTCATTATATATATATCCTCGCTATCGTGAACTCCCCTCCTCAGTCGTTCTACCCGTTCAAGACTGAGGATTTCTATTTGTATTAGTGGTAGCACTATGTGGGCTCCACCAAATTATGAATGGGACTTAGAAAAGGCAGGTGTGATTGTGGCAACACTGTGTGGCTGTGTTACATTTGTTTGTACATAATTACTTTAGGTTTTCAAACTCAGCTACTTAGTACTCTGGGGACCAGCAGCACCCGCCACAAAAGTGTGCAGTAGCTGAACCACAATCTGCACTGCTGATATGGTCGTGTTGAATAACTCTTCAACGGCTTCAAATATTGCTTTGGTCAAAGTATATAATATGTAGGCAAAGGAAAAATAAGAAGATTGTTGGGAGTGGAATTTTGGGTACTGGTGCGAGACTGGTAGAAAGTGCCAATAAGTGGTCAAAACTGGTCAAGTTGAGGCTCTCGGGGGCAATATTTCAGCACAAAACCTTGCATCTCGAGCAGTTCTGCCTCAAATATATTGAAATAAAGCACTCATATTGAGATTCATACTCTCGTAGTTTGATTTATATGCATGTGGTGCACAGAAAAACATTTTTCAGCTTTATAGATAGCAATCTTTGATCATTTTTTGGCTGCAAGATCATGATATCTACTATACAAGTAAGGACGGCTTTTCCACGTGGGACAAACGAAGAGACATTTCGATTGGCTGGCGAGAACGCGTCCGAGCACCGCCGTCATTGGCGTTTCTGGAAATTTCTCTCAGCGCACGGGTACAGTGACCTCGAGCTGCATCGAGCTGCATGTTAGGTCTGGACAACCAAAACGGGAAGCTTTAAGGGGCAGGGGTGACAGATAATGGAAAATGAATGACGAGCAACGGGCAGCGGACAATCCATGCTCACGATCCAGGAGGCAATACGGCCACGGGTGGCCAACGGATGGCATGGCTATAATAATTGCGGGACTACGAGTGTCACTGTCATTGTTTGGCTATGGTACCAGCATAGTAACATTGTGAGCATGGGTGCGAGATTGTCTTAAATGAGTAGCAATATTCTACCTATTCATATTACTGGACACGGGACACGGGAATACTTAGGAGGGTGCACGCCAAGCATAGGCACGGGCACGGATTAATACATTTGTGTTCAATTTGCTGCTCTTTCAAGCTGTACGGGAACAGCGCACAGAGGTGACGGGTTACGGGTGTGGCCAATTTGCAGCTGGCCTTCTGAGTAGCCACCTCAGGCTATAGATTTTCCAGGTAAGCTGTGCAAAATATTGAACCAACTGGGTATTGGCGGCCGTGCCGAAGGCACGGGTTACGGCTAGTTTTATAGAATTGAACATACTTATAAAAATTCCACTCCCAACAATCCTCTCATTTTTGCTCTACCTACACATTATTTGCATTCGACCAAGCGTGATACGAAGTAGTGTTGCCACGGTCCAGTCCGGAACCAGAGTTCGAACGCGAACCAACGGGAACCGAACGCCCGTTCGGTCTCCGGTCCTCTTTTCTGGGTAGAACTGAACTTGCGTTCAGTTCTACGTCCGGGAGACGGATATGATCGGCATAAGTGTTCGAACACGGTCCTAACACCTGAACGGATCTCAGTGTACAAGAAGTCCGGCGGCCTTGTCGGCCTTCGAAATTGTGCTTCCCTGGTGTGCTGGCATCCGTTAGTGCATTGTCACTGTCCGACTCGGAGAATATGTGTCATCCGTGTGGTTATAAAGGCAATGATATGTCTTTCTAAATAACCATCACCTTTTTTCCCTCCCTTTTTTCTCTACTGCGGACTTCTGTTTCCCGTTCTCGCACTGACATGCTGCCCCATTGTTTTATTTGCCCTCGGTGAGTCGAGTTTGTTGCCGTTTTGAGGGTGTGATTCTATCGGGCTTTACTGACGCTTTTTTATGGTAAATTAGTGGACGACAAATCCTTTTGGTTGGGGATAGCTGATCATATATATATATAAAGATTTGGTATGTTTGCATTCACCCCCCACTCCAGACAATGACCTGAACACCCTCTTCACCAGGCTGCGCGATGCGCGCCGACGGCACTCTGAAAGATGCAGACGAGATCGAGTTCTACAACGATCCGTCTGATGATTTGCCTCTGCCCCCCTCTACGGCCCCTGCTGTTTCGTCCTCAGGCAACCTCAACAGCTTCATTACGGCGAAGGGCTCTGGGCCTCGGGTAACACCTGCCATAGTTGTGGGCGGATCCCGACACTCGAGACGTACTGCGCGGCCATCGGCTAAGGTACGAGAATCTGCCTCATCGAGCTCGACTGTGCCTGCGAAACGGCAAGGCGGGCCCAGTGCTGCGAAGGCCCCTGTACAAAAGCAGGCGCGCATTGAAAGTGATGAGGAAGAAGTGCCTGGGCTATGCGAAGTCAGTGATGAGGAAGACGACAATGACAATGAAGAGACGGATGACGAGCGGATGAGGCTCATGGGAGATACCGACCGCATTGTGAGTGTTTGCATATATCTCGCCTTTATCCTATTAACCAAGATTTCAGGTTCATGACACTGTTAGGAAGGATATCCGTTCTGCTGACTTGAGGTTGGTGTTCACAGAGGTCTTGGATCGTACAAATCCACACACCGGGGCCAAGGAAAATGGCTGGCGCTGCAATATTTGCAAGTACGTGTGGTCGTTTGGTATTTGGATACAACTAATTGTGTTGCATTTCAGGGATCGAGGAGTCGAGGAGAGTCACTCTTTTTTCAAGGGTGATATATCTACACGTCACACACATATTTCACGGTAAGTCTACTAACCATTTCTCACACCTGAAGTAACACTGATACTGCTCTTGTAGCTATTCGGAAACACATTTTCTGATATATAAGCAGTGTTGCGAGGAGCATAATATTGCAATGCATTCTCGAGCTCTACCTACTGGTATGGGTGCTACAGGTTCTGACGGGTACGAGTTCATCTGTTTATTTATTTTAGTAGCAATGGTGCTTACTTATATTCAGTCAATGCGCCCTGGATGCGAGCCTTGTTCCACTGCCTCCCGTGTTCACGAAAACGGGGTTGATGGATTACATTGCAGCTCTTATTGTTACAGAGGACGACATAAGTTTATTATGCTCATTCTTCATGCCGGAACGAATTTAATCAATTCAACAGGCCATTCAGCTTGTTGACAAGGGGCCGTTTCACGACCTTATAAAATATCTATGTCCTACACTTTGGGAGAGTGACATGCCCCATCGCACGAAAACCCACGGCGAGATAATGGAGCATGTGAAGCTGGTGGTTGAGCGAGTTAAAGCTAATTTGCAGGTATGTCATCATATTTTCTTCATCTTGTTTGTCCCTCTTACAAGATCAATGCTAGCATGTTGACAGCAAGGTATCCATGACCTTCGATTCATGGACTTCGCTGGGTGGAGACCCATTTTTATCGATCACCGGCCACTATATTGGTGCTCCTAAGGAGAACCCTCACTTGTGGGAGCTGAAAACGGAACAGCTGGCATTCGCACCCATCGAGGGCAACCACAGCGGCCAAAACATTGGTCGTATTCTTCTTGAGGCCAGCTAAGCCTACGGGCTCGCAGATAAAGTATGTGTACATTTATTTGACCGTCAATCATACTGATCGCCTGGCTGGCACTTAGATTGGTTGGTTCACGGCGGATAATGCCACCAACAATGATACTGCAATCTGTGCTGTTGCGGATGCTCTTGATCCCGACGGCGATGATTGGTTGCCTAAGGAGTGTTGCATGCGGTAAGTCAATACAACCAACTCGAGATGCTATATATACTTATCTGTTATATAGTTGCATGGAACATGCTACACATCTGGCTGCAAAGCACTTCGTCGAGGGTGTGAACCCTACATCCTCGGGAAAGCTATTCGAAAAAATCAAGATGGCAATTGCTAATGCTACCACTGAGAGTGCTGTTGATATCGACAGGTTGGATGATCTTGACAGGCTGGAGAAGGAGATGAATGGCCTTGAGCTCGATGGAGATGGCGAGGAGCCAGATGGTGATGAATACGAAGTAGCGGATACCATTGGTAAGCTGCTTGCACTGATCACTCAGGTAAACTTCCATGTTTATGTGTTATACATGACTTTATACTTAACATTGCTCTTTAGATTCATAAATTGCCTCAAGCCCGTGCTTATTTCAAAAAATGCTGCTCGGATGTGGGGATCATCACCCTCGAGTTACTAAAGTGGATCAGAACTCAATGGGCTTCTCTTTTCAAGATGTTGGAACGGGTACTTCGACTACGGAAGGTGAATTGAACAGTTGTATATTAAATTAGCATACTGACTAATTGACCTAGGGTATCAATCGCTTCACCCTTACTGCAGATGACTCTGATGATGTGCCAGACCTGCAGCGTGGCAAGAGCTATGCAGGGTACAAGTTATCGTCTGCAGAGTGGGATAAGCTCGAGCTCATTCGTGATGTTCTACAAGTACGCTCTACTCTCATGTAACTCATTAAGAGGTACACTAATAACTTATATATCTGAAGGAACCAGCGGATGCACAACAGTCCTTCTCATTGAACAAGCGGCCAACTGTGTGGCAGATTATTCCTATACTGGAGTATTTGATTGTGCGCTGGGAGGAAATGGCTGCACAGCCAAAGTACGACGAGATTTCTGAGTCTATTGATGCAGGCTTGGATAACCTTGCAAAATGGTATAGAACTACGGATGATTCAGACACATACATTTTACATTGCTCTCGAGTATGCAATGCATTGCTAATCACCAACCAACAGTCCTTGACCCGAATCTGAAGGATGCTTATGCTAAGGCGAAATGGGCACCCAATTTCTTCAAGAAAGGTATGAAGTTGCTTCGCAAACTGGTACGTGGCATCGTTTATATGCCATCATGCAAATATTAATTAAATTGATTTACACAGTTCGATAAGTACCATGGCAAGCTCCATACAACTGAGCCTATCACCACCACCACTGCCCCACAGCCTTCAGGTGACACTTCAAAATGTGTTGGCACATATGGTTATAGCTATATGCAAGATGCTGTCAAATCGGCCAGCAATGATGCCATTGCAAATAGGAGCCCTTATCAAGAGCTTGACGATTACCTGTCCTGTGGGCCTGTCGAAGTCAAGGACGTGGTAGCTTGGTGGGGGGTGAGTGTTTCATCATTGACTTGTTTAGCTATATTCTAACCTGCATCAGTTGCACTCTTTGCAGTATCCTACCCTTGCACGCATCGCCAAGGACTACCTTGCTATCCAGGGCTCAGCAGTCTCCTCGGAACGGGCTTTCTCCAGCAGCGGAATCACTACCACAGCACATCGGAACCATTTGTTGCCTGAGACTATTGAGGCTCTTCAACTCCTCAAGAGTGGGTACCGTGAGGGTCATATTTCTGCTGCTGCCGAAGCTACCCATGCTACCACCCATATTCAGTCTTCCATTTAGTTACTTATAGAATTGTATTGGCATCTATTTCATCAAAATCGAATATTTCTTGGTAATTGCATATGGTTCGAAGGTTCTGAACGGGTTCTGAACTGGAACTGAACTGCCTGAACGGGTTCTGGATGGTTCGGTTTGCAGTTCTGTATTTTGGCTGGACCAGAACCTTAGTCCAGTTCGAAAAATTTCCTGTGGAACCGGACGGAACCGGACTTCGGCAACACTAATACGAAGCTGTTGACGAGTTATTAAAGGTTGACCGCCCAATGTGCTGGGCATGTTATCATGCAATTGGCCCCGTGTTATCGTGCATTCGGTTCTATTTCGCTTTGTAGCTCACTCCATCCATCGATTTAGGCCCTGAAAGATTTATCGTAGCTATTTAAATGTCCTCCGAAGGATTCTGTCTATTCAGATTTGTTATTTAAGTGCTTGAAGCCAAGGAGGAGGCCAATGTACAATAACACGGACCCATTGGTACAATAACACGGACCCAATGGTACAATAACAGGCGCCCGTCAGCCGTCAACTCTCCTGCTGCTGCGGCACACAATCTGCTATACCCATCCCTACATCCATCGTAAACACCATCTAGGCGACACAAAAGCTGTAAATACAGTACAAAACTTCCTCATTTTGACTTTCCGCACCCAATATCAAGCATCTACACCTGCACTCGCTCACGGTGGCGGGAAATGTACGGCTCCGGTGTAGAGCGTGGGGATGTTCTAGGTGCCGCATCGCGTGTTTCGATCCATCTCGGCTTCACAGCTATGTCTCCCTCACTCTTGATGCTGTTCCCATATTTCCGCTGTCGTCCCCGGACCTCCGAAAGCGTTCCCGTACCTCCGAAGCCGTTCCCGGACTGCCGAAGCCTCCGCCGCTCCCGCCGGACTGCCGATGCCGCCGACATTTCCAGTACAACAGTCCGGATTTCCGCAGGCTAGTCACCTCATGCTTCGGGTATTTTGATCATGGGTCCGCAGGGACTGCGGCACGTGTCAGAGACGTTCCGGACCACTTACATATCGCATACAGGCTTGATTAGATTATGTAGTATTCGTGCAGCATGGCGGACAGCATGGCGAGAGCTCCGGATCAGCTAGGCCTCATGTCGGACACATGTTAGATAGTTCTCATTCATTTACAGTACTTAAGCGACCTTATGTCGCACCCACAATACAGTTTACCTTCCTACCTTCCCCTCTGTGAGTGTGCGCTTCATATTTAAGTCTCCGGGTTTCCGGCTCTATCCCTATCGCTTTGTGTGTGTCGTGTTTCGCTTCATATCACTTCAATCCTCATCCCATTCCTATCCGTTGGAAGGGGGAAAGAAGGAAGTTGGCGGGAGTCGCGAGGAACTCTCCGAGGCGATTCTGAGTCGGAGCAGCCAGGACGCGGAAGGAAGGAGAAAGAGGTGAATTGCCCCCGAGGGGGGCGCCGAATCTACATATGTCGAACTCTAATCTATGTTCCTGCATTCTTCTCCTGCACTCGATGCCCCATTCCAGGTGGCCCCCCCCCAGGCCGCGTCCACCGGGACAGCGCCTACACCAAAGAAGCGTGATCTCCACGCCGCCGCTTGCCCGTGAACCTGTGATGCAACCCATGCCGGGTACGGGGACACCAAAGAAGCGTGATCTCCACGCCGCCGCTTGCCCGTGAACCTGTGATGCAACCCATGCCGGGTACGGGGATTCTAGTCGGCGTCACGGTCAAGCGGCTCCATGTCCACGAAGGGAGGAAGAACGTCGTCCCGCATTCGATCTTCGTTGTCAGATAAGTCGTCGTCGTCGTCCGTTTCCGTTTCCGGTGGCGGCAGGCCAGCGTGGAGGTCGGACCCCCTCAGGGGCAAATATTTGCGAAGTCTGTAAGAAGCGAAGTTCCCAGAGATTAAAGTACCATTTATGTGCATTAGAGTATATGAATTAAGCGACTTGCCTGTTATAATGTGTGGTTTGGACCAACGAGGGGCTAGTTTGTTAACGGTTTTGTAGTTGCCGTCCCTGGCACTATTGTACCATTGAACTAGGTCCCCGATGGCGAATTGGACCGCTGGCGTTCTGGCGTCCCATAGGGACTTGTGGTGCGCCGCGATCTCTAGTTGAAGTAGGTGAGCGCGCATTCGAAGCATCTCCGCCATCGCCATGTTTTCCTCGACGTTTGTGGCTGAAGATGGTAGTAGGTCGTCGAGTGATGTTTCGGTGAGCACGTCGATTCTGGGGTCGATGACGGTGTCCGGCGTTGTTGTGTGTTCTGGTGTGATGGCTAGGCCGAATAGGAGTTCCCGTGGCGAGCGTCTCGATATCGGGCGGATGCGGTCATTGATCTGCCGAATTGCCTCGTCGAAGTGTTGTGGCCAATGGTTGGGTAGTGTCTCCGCATCGTAGTCTTCTTCGGCGTCTACTGCTGCGTCCATGTCCGGGACGCATAGTCGTCGTAGGCGGCCCAAGAGGAGTTTGTTGAGACCTTCGACAAGGCCATTGCACCACGGGGCGTACGCGGGTGTGACAATATGTTTGATGCCGTTGGTTGTGCAATACTCGCCGACCTCCTCGTTCCGGAAATGTGATCCCCCGTCCGCCATGAATGAGTCTGGCGCAATGTAGTTATCCACGATGAATCCGAGTGAGTCAATTGTAGACTTAGCTGTGCCGTGTGCTTTAAGCTTGAATCCCCATACGAAACCTGAGTAAACGTCGACGTATAGGCCGACCTGTTTGTAGCCTCCGTGTCCTTTTGGAAGCGATAGGTAGTCCCCGCACACTAATGAGAATGGTCGTGATCTCCGGATTGGTTGTAAGAGGGCATTGTGGTGCGCCGTCCCGAAGTGTTTGCATTCGGGACATTCGAGCACCACCTGCTGGCAATCGACGTCCATTCCTGGCCAAAATGTAGTTTCGTGAATGTGTAGCTTTAGTGCGTCTACACTCTTGAAGTGGCCTATGCGTCGGTGTGTGTCGAGGGCAAATTGGAAGCCTGTGTTCCTGGGTATGCATTCTCTGCGGGACACCCGATCTGATGCTTTCGACGCCACTTTCCACAGTTTGCCGTCGCTGATCATGAAGCCTTGCGCTCTGTGCTTGGCGCGGCGTCTCTCTGATATCGTCGATCCTGCGTCTTTCCCTAGTAAGTGACGGACTACGGGCTCGAAGAAAACGTCACCCTGGAACGCTTCTTCGATTTGGACACGGCTCGTTGGTCTTCTCGGTTCGTCCTCCGCTGGTGAGACTCCTAGGATGTCGTTCTTGATTCCTTTGGTTGCTTCCCAGTCTGCTAGTACTGACCATGAGGAGCCGTCTGTTGTGGTCCTCTTCCTGCCCTGCCACATGCGACTGAGACCGTCCGCGACTGGGTTTTCGACTCCCGGTCTGTGGCGGACGTCAATGATGTTGTGCGCAAGTATAGACTCCTTCCACCGTGCGTGGTGGGTGCTGAGCTTATCCTTGAGGAGGCAATCTCGAAGGGCTTGGCAATCAGTCTCAATTTCGACAGGTGAGCCGTAGATATAGGAATCAAACTCATCAATACAGAATTTTAACGCGGTGAACTCAAGCAGAAATGGTTCGTATTTCTCCTCGCTCCGGGACGTCCTTTTCGAACAAAAGCTGATGGGGTGCCAACGTGTTCGTTCGATTCCGGCGTCGTCCTTGTACTGGAAGGGCTGGGATAGAAACCCGGCGAGGCCGACTTTTGCTCTGTCTGACGTTACTCGAAAGGGTCGTCCATCGAACTGGGGCGGTTTGACCACTGGTTCCTCCGAGAGTAGGACCTTAAGCGCGAGGAAGGCCTCTCGTTGTTTCGGGCCCCATTTGTCCTTGATGGAGGATGCGACCAGGGCTCTCTTGTAAGCCCCTTTCCGCGCTTTCCCATGTGCGAACTTCGGGATTTCGACCTTGACGTCCCTGGTGAGGTCGGAGAGTGGTTGCGCAATTCTCGCGTAGTCCTTTATCAGGCGCCTGAAGTAATTTGTTAGTCCTAAGAACGCCATCAAATCTTGGACGTTCTCCGGTTCCGGCCAATTGACTACCGAGGCGACCTTGTCACGGTTGGGTTTGATGCCGTCCGTGTCACGAGTTGCCCCTATCTACCTGTCATACGGCCAACACATTCCATCCGATTCCATATCGTTCCACATCCTTCCACATCATTCCATCGCATTCTATTCTATCACGGACTTACTTCACCCACGACACGTGCCGACGTTACTCCGCGTTCATCAGCACAACCTTCACGCGTCGCATATCTATCCACGCATCGTCCACTATCAACGGATCTTTACATACACATCTATGACTCCCCGGGCCCCTTATTGTCATATACGCTTACTCTTAGGGCCCCGGATCATCAGTACGATTAGATTACAGTTAGTACAAGTAGACAGCGACTTAGACCTTGAGACCTTAGCTTATCCTCTTTGTCTCAAGGTACAGTCTCACTTACTATACCTTTAATATCATCTAACCTTTGTCTCAAGTGACTTGTATTCGCTCCTGATCACAAGGATCGACACCTCAACTACACCACTAACTATCTACACCACTATAAGGCCCATCTGGGAACGACTACGAATACACGTCGTAACAGTCCGGTCCGATGAACGCTCCTGCGAATAAGACTTCAGTGAAGAACAACTTCGTCTTAGATGGGGATAGGGAAAGGTTTCGGTCTCTGCACCGCGTGAAGAACCTGTGTAGGTTTGTGAGCTTCGCCTCGAACTCGTCGCCCGGCATACAAATGTCGTCCATCCAATTCACCAGCTCGCGCCCGATCATGTCTTCGAGCGCGATTGAGATCATTTCGCAGAATGTGGCGGGTGCGCCTGTCAGCCCGAAGGGCATGCGTAGGTACACGTAGTACCCTCGTCCTTCAACGTAGAAAGCGACGTATGGTACCGATTCGTCGTCCAGCGGGATTGCATAGTATCCCGCCGCGAAGTCAATCACGCTCGCCCAGCGATGGCCTGCAGCGAACTCCTGTTTGGCTTGTAGGTTTCCTGCTGGAAATGGGGGTACTTTCGTGGCCTTGTTCAGGGCGTTGAAGGCATGGCATAGTCGCCACTTGGTCTCGGCTGTTCTGGGGCCGATGTCCTCGACTGCTTGTAACATCTCCTCATCCGTCTCGTCAGTATCACGTACTTCCTCCCATGGCGCCGGGAATCCGTGCTTGATGCATTCTGCGTTGACTTTTCGGAGTATCTCGGATCGTGTTGCTCCCGTTTTGCCGCTGTCTTTGGGTTGCAGGTTCGTGCTACTCAGGGCTTTAATAAAGTCCCCTGAGACCTTTTTGACGACGTGGGCCTCCTCCATGTTGTCTAGCATCGAGTATAGCCAGTCCTTCTGTGGGCCGGCGACTGGCCGTTGTCCCGCTCGTTGTGGCATCGGTACGTTGGGGTCGATGTTCAAGTGGTGCTTGTACCAGTCGACGGTCCGTACTTCTGAGAGCGAGAGCGCGAATACGTCAGCAAACTCTGTAAGCAGATCACGTACGCGTTCTCGTTGGTTGGTCGAGAGGTCTTCGCCGATCTTGACTTGGTCCAGTACTTCTTGGATCCTCGAAGGTGCGAAGGGGTCGGTGTTCCTGAGGGAGGTGTTCGTGCCCCTGTCGATGCTCCCCCCTGCTCCTCGGCTCGTCTCGAGGTTTACCGCGTGTAACTCGGCCGCTTGCTCGTCGGTGTGGCCCGCCAGCTCCTTGAGGCGTGCAAGGTCTGCTGTCAGCTTCGTGATTCGGCGTTCGCTGTCGACGAGGTGGCGGACTTTGCTGGCTGTCATGGGGTCCTCCTCGTTCTGTTCATAGAGCTTGATCAGCGAGATCATGGTACGGTGCGAAATCCACTTCTCTCGGTACTGCTCCCGCTCTTCTTTGTACGTCGTCGGTTTCACGTTCTCTGCTTCGGTTCGTGGGGTGTCAGCATGTTCGCTGGCTGTCATGTCCAGCCAGTTTGACGTGTCTCTCGTTTGGCGTGCCCTGTCGTCGCGTTTTTCTTGCCTTTTGCGTCGTTGGATTGTGTCCTGTTCCGCCGCTGTCGTGAACCATAGTGCTTGGGTGCTCCGCGTTTCTGGCTCGTTCGTCTCGTCGTCTTCAGTTGGTTCCACTGTCAAGTACTTGGCCCATCGTGTTTCCGCAAATCTTCCGTTTTCCTTTTGCAGCTGTTTGATCCTCTTGAATTCGTCTTCGATGAGCGTTTCGAGTTCTTCCGCTGGGGTTGAGCTGATCTGGGCGATTGACGTGCCGTGGTCCTCTGATTCCATGTTTGGTATTGTCACCCTGTCTTTCTTGTCGCTGTTACCCGCAATCACGATGACGTCGTTCTCGTAATGGTGTACTGCGCAGACTTCGTGAAGCCATGGTTTTCCCAGTATCACGTCAAAAGCCTTGCCGCAGTCGAACACGACGAAGTGGGTACGTGACTCGGTGCCGCCTATTCGTACTGTACCAGTCCAGGTTCCAGCGCAGGGTACTTTTGTGTTGTTCGCGACTTTAACTGCCATCCCAGTTGGTTCCAGATCCCCCAGACAGAGCCCGTAAGCTTCCCAGACGTGAGTTCCGATACAGTTCCGCATCGCGCCGTTGTCGACTTGAGCCGTTGCCCTGACTGCGTAGTCTTTGGGTCCGATTAGTTGGATGCGTTGTCTGAAGGGGCGGATATCCGCGTGAGGGTGGTCCTCGTTACCGATAGTGAAGACTGCTTGCGACAGGGGGCTAGTATACGGTAGAACAGCACTCAGATTGGAGTTTACGTATACACAAGCGTTGTCAGAGGTAGTATCAAGTCCGTCCCTATCCTGGTAGCCTCGATTGTCCGTTTCTACAATATCAGGCGGGTTTTTGGTTGGAGTCTCGTCACCCGCATTTATCTGCGAGACTCCTGCCCATTTCCCGATTGGCCCGTCTCTGAGAACTGCAACTGTTCAGCTGGATAGACCCCCGTATCGAATTCGACTCCATCGTCCGTCACGCCAATCTGAGCAATGATGGCGGGTTGGGGATTGTATCGTCGTCCCATGGCTGGCGAGCCTCGTTGGCCCGATGGGTTCATGAACCGGTTGATATACGACCGCCATTGTGATTCTCGGATGGGTATCTTGTTGGCGTCGGTACAGTCGTTGCCCAAGTGGGCCGGTTGCGAGGACTTGCCACAGTTGTAACACTCTCTCGTCGCCAGTCTGGATGTGCCCGGTGATAGGGGGAGCAGAGCGCTAGATGTGAACGTGGCCATGCCGTCGCCGTTTGCCAGGTCGAACGCCGCAATTGCTCGCAAGTACACTGCATGCCCGGCTTCGTCGTCTGGGAATGGTATGGAGGACTCGGCGGCGTGTTTCGCCAGTTGTGCGGATCCCTGTCTCGTGTCGCGGCCTTCGAGTGGGGATGCTGGGGCTTGGAGTACTTGGTTATAGAATGAGTTCGGTTGTCGCGGCGTCGTCATGTCGGCGAATGGATTTGGGGAGCTTGGTCCCGGCGTCGGTAGTTGCCTGTACCCTGGTGGTGTCTGTGGGCCTAGGTGCGCAGGGGTATCGCGTCGGAATGGCGCTACATATCGTGGTGTCGGCGCCATGCCCTGAGGTTGGGTTCCTTGGCCCTGAGCTTGGTTCTGCGGTGTCGACTGGTAGTATGGGCTGGGTGGGATCACGGAGGGGTAGAAGGGAGCCGGGCCGGTGGATGGGTGGTTGGATGTCGCGCCACCGAGGTTCGCCATCATCTCTATGACGCCTCTGAGCTGTGCGTCGGCCTTGGCTTTCCTGACTACGCGATCGATCGGGACCAGTCTGATGGCCTCGAAGAACTCTTTCCCTTTGTACTCGTCTTCGGCTTTGAGGGCTAGGCAGTCGAGGAGGGCCTGTGGCATGTTGCCCCGGATGTCGTCGAGCAGGTGCCCGGATGGGTCATTGAGTTCTGTCCACATCTCTTCGACTTTCTCCACCCACGCGATGTGCGTGTACGTCCTCTTCTTTCCTGATCCGACCCATACACCAAGGTCTTCTTCCTTCAGTTTGAGGTTGTGTAGTGCTACTCTTTGGATGGGTGCCGTCGACGGCGTCTTCTTCTTCGTGGGCCATCGCGTTTTGAATAGCGCTAGGGCTTTGGCGTACGTGTCCCTTTCGCCAGCTGCGATGTCGAGCCACCAATCTTCTGCTGTGGACCCAGGTTCTAGCGAGTTCGTAATGTCGCTGACTTTGGCGGCATCGTCTGTGGTGGAGTCCCAGAAGCGCTCCATTTTCCGTAACCACATCTGCGGGTGTAGGGGGGCTTTGCCATCGTCTTCGTCGTCTGTTTCGCCATGTAGGAACGGGAATTCGAGGGGAAGTCGAGGGGCCATGTGTAGTGTCGATGTTGTGGCGTTGGTGGTGGGTGGTGCTGCTAGCGCGTGCGTCGAGTTGTTGTTCCAGTTCCGGGTTTCTGGTAGGCTCTGTGTGGACGCGAATGGGGATGCAATAGGGGTGGTGGATGGTGTGTGGGTGTTCGTGTCAATGGGGGTGGTTGCGCGTGTGTCGATAGGTGTAGATGTATTCGTAGCGGTAGTGTCGTCTAAGTCTAATGTGTCGCTTCTCGGCGAAGAATGTAGTGTCTGGCTGCTCGTGTGCGTCCCCGTCGAGTGGGTTGGGCTGGTATTTCTTCTGAAAAGTCGTAGAATGTGTTCTGATGCTTGTGTGTTGGCGATGTGTTCTCGTGCGACTCGTGTTTCTTGTCGGATTCTGTGGTCTCGTTGCGCAGCTGATTCTGTCCGATTTCTGGGGTTGGCCAGGTCTGGTCGCGCGCTGTCGTCACCACGTTGGAAGGGGGAAAGAAGGAAGTTGGCGGGAGTCGCGAGGAACTCTCCGAGGCGATTCTGAGTCGGAGCAGCCAGGACGCGGAAGGAAGGAGAAAGAGGTGAATTGCCCCCGAGGGGGGCGCCGAATCTACATATGTCGAACTCTAATCTATGTCCTGCATTCTTCTCCTGCTCGATGCCCCATTCCACCGTCGCACTTCAATTTCCGTACTGTATCTTACCGAGCCCCTACCGGACCCGTACCGGACCCCACCGGACCCCTTCCGCATACATTCGCTTACCTACCGCTTTCCCTACCTAATCATTTCGGACCCGTACCATATTTTACCGGTTTCCTATCGCATTCCTTCGCATCCCTACCGCATCCCTTCGCATTCCTTCCGCACCCCATTCCTTACCGATCCCGTCCATCCCGTCCCTCTCAAGCATCACCCCTCACCCGAACACAGGAACTGTTGGCTGGAGCACACTCTACCCACACGACCTACCCCCCCTGAAGCGCACAAGCCAGTCCCCCCCTTGGACACAGCTGCCGGCCCTTCGGACTACTTACACCGGGCTCAGGCATTAAAAGAATTATGTAGCAGCTTTTGTACAATAATACCACCGGCTCACCTTCTGACAGAGTACCACCTGTTGATAGTCCGGTCCTGTGAGCTCAAATCAAGGCTCAATGAGGTCAATTATTTTTTCTCAGAACACGGAATATGTGAGCATGAGAGTGAAATTTATTCGGAAACACCCAATTTGAAGCTGTTGATGAAATAAATATTCGAGCCTAATCCAACAGCCATATAATACTATAGAAAATAAGCCGGCCATGATCGAAGGCATGCAGAAAGCAGAGGAAGGGATGTGATGCCTTGGGCCGCGCCACCTGTTGTCAAAAGGCGGCCCACTGGGCTCGGGAAATTTACACTGCGAAGAATAAAATGCAAAACATTCATGCTCATATGCATTCAATGCTTCCCCTTCTATCTACAGAGCTCCGGAGCAAAAGATGGGACGAGGACGGAGTATTTGGTCGAACACCAAATTTCTGTCAAAAGGCGGACCGGTGTTAGTATGTATCTACAAGCCCGAGACTGCTCCATGCACTAGATATGTTGTGTGGTTGTTTGTGCCTCAATTCTCTCAATTCTCCCTTTCTTTCTTTCTTTTTCCTTTTTTTTCCTCTTCTGGATACCCAGCACAATGGGAGGAAAACCTTATTAAACATGTCAAAAGTGCAGGTTGCGCCTCAGCCATCGGACACTTTTGTAGCGGGCGCTGCCAGTCCCCACCTAATAGTAGGTCCTAGGGGCCGTGGACAGCCGCGGACCTATAGAATGACTGCCAGAATTCTAGCCGTTTCTTTGCGGAGGTTACGGAGCTTGCCAGAAACGGATGGCCACGAGCCTAAGAGATGAGGTCATTTTTGAGCCTCAAATACGCAGAAAATCCGAACATACATAGGTGGGAGTAAGCGGGGGAGGGGCTTTCGATATGGGCCCCCTTTTCCACTAACGAATGGTTTTAGGAGCCTTATCATGCCCTTGTCCCCATCCCTTTGGAATGACCACTTCAACGAAGAGGATCACGTAGACAGGAAAGAAGAAGAGGAAGAGCCAGGCGATCTATTGCCTGCGGAGCGGAACAGGATTCTCAGGAAACTCGACTGGTGATTTATATCAGTACCAATACACGACGAAAGGGTGTCAGTATGCTAACCTTCGCTCACTGCCCTATAGGCATCTGATGCCTGTCGTCTCTACTCTTTACTTTCTTTCGTTCTTGTGAGTCAAACCAGTTGATGTCAGAGCCTTGTGCGCACCCTACCCTCACTACCGTCTTCATCTAGAGATCGAAGCAACATCGGATTTGCCAAGGTGGCAGGGATGGCAAAGGACCTGAATTTGACGGGCTACAAGTACAACACCGCTGCAGCCGTCTTCCACATCCTCTACTGTCTCGCTGAAGTACCCTCCAACATCGCCCTCAAGTTCTACCGCCCTTCCCGATGGATACCCACTATCATGCTTGCGTGGGGCCTTATCACGACCCTCATGTGCCTCGTCAACACCTACAAAGGCCTCCTCGTCGCGCGCATCTTCCTCGGCTTGGCCGAGGCAGGCCTCGTCCCCGGCGTGACATACCACATATCTATGTGGTACCCGCGCGCGGAGCAGGCCAAGCGCGTCGCAATATTCGGCTGCGCCCCCGCCGTGGCCGGCGCGTTCGGCGGCCTCCTTGCATATGGTATCGAACGTATGGAGGGCGTGGGCGGGCTGCACGGCTGGCAGTGGATATTCTGCCTCGAGGGCATCGTCACCGTGCTCATTGCCATCGTCTCCTTCTTCGGAACGTACGACTATCCCGCCACCGCCACCTTCCTCTCCGAACCGGAGCGCGCGCACGTCGTCCATATGCTCAAGTCCGACTCGCTGGGCCAGAGCACACACTTTGACATGAAGTTCGTGCGGCAAGCGCTGGGGGACTACCACACATACCTCCAAATCGGGATCTACATTGGCACGATTATCGCCCCGGCCGCAATCGCACTCTTCATGCCGACCATCATCCACGAGCTCGGGTACTCCGCCGCGAACGCTCAGCTGCTCACCGTGCCGCCCTTCGCGGCCGCATGCATCTTCATCATCACGGTAGGGATCATCTCGGACAAGTACAAGTTGCGCGGCCCGTTCATCATCGGCGGCGCGCTCGTGTCGCTGGCTGGGTACATTGTGCTGTACAACACGGACAAGCCGGGTGCGGGGTGCGTGGGTGCGGTGCTCACCGCGGTCGGCGTGTTCCCGACCATCCCGGTAGCCATTGCGTGGGCGGGCGGGAATGCGGGGGGCGATATGAAGAGAGGCGTTGTTCTTGGTATGCTTATCGGGACGGGCAGTCTTGGCGGGTGCGTTCTGGTTCTGGTTGTTTTCCTTTCTAAGGCGAGGTCTCTGACATGAACGCGGCGCAGGATCTGCTCTTCGTTTATCTACATCGACCCACCGCGGTTCCATATTGGTCATGGCACCATGTAAGTCGCGCTTGCTCTGCCCGCTTTTGCGTTTGGCTCACCGTTTTGTTCTTTCAGCATGGGCTGGCTAAGTCTCACGTACGTCCATCCTGATATCCAACTATACTTGTAATTATTTAACTGACTTTCATTGTTTTGCCTCACAGCATTATCCTCTCGGCAGTCGCGATGTGGGACTACAACAGGCTGAACAAGCAGAAAGATGCGCTGTGCTTGCGGGAGGGGATAACTGAAGCGCGGGCGGACGAGTTCAGAGAGATGGGTGACGATTCGCCGCTCTTCAGGTATATGATATAACGCTATGGTTTCTTATTGATGAGGGGTTTCGATGTTGTAACAGTAATAATTCAAAATGAATCCATCCCGTTCAAAATCGTCTTTCCCGGAGTCTAGCCAAAACACTCTCTCAGAACACAATCAATTGAGAGCTCAATATTCAATAGTGAATCCTGTAGAATTGCCACGGGATGTAAGCACTAATCGATTTTTAAAGTTGGAATGATAGTCAAAGAGTCGGGGCGGAACGACTTCAACGTCACTGCAAAACGCGTCAAGTTTGCCAGCAGTTCAAGGTTGCCAGTGGAGACGCGTCTCGGTCACGTGATAGGATATAATTGGCTTTCGAATGTGTCACAGTCAAATTGTCCTTAGTCTCGCAGGTGTACACTCGACACACTCAATTGCGACATCGCAAAGGCCGAATGGCTAAAATGGCCTGAGTATGGGTATTTAAATGCTGAATGCACTGCTATGTATCGTAAGACGCGAAGAGTAACACACGCACAAAGGTAGCACATGTCATATCGAACCGGCTCCCTACACCACTTCCTCCATTTTCACCCACAATCCCCCCTAAACATGGTCAAACATATCGTCAACATTCAAAAGCCACCTGACTCGCACCCAAGCACAAAAGTTACACACCTTAGAAAACATGGTAAGATGGCTCTGTGGCCAGAACTTCTCGATGCCCTTCCTGCCGGGTGCCCCCGCCCACGAAGGCGGCGGCACCGTATCGGGCGGCTGCGAGGCTGTATCAAGCGCGACGGAGGTGAAGCTCTGGAGGAGGCGGATGATGACAAAGGACATCTCGTTGTATGCAAACTGCGACAGCATCCCATTAGCACGCATGCAATGGGACATGGGAGGCCGAGTGGACTCGGAGAGACGAAGCGCACCTGCTGCCCGAGACAGATACGCGGCCCCGCGTTGAAGGGGACGAATATGTACGGCTTCGGCGTGAGGTACTTCCGCACGCGGTCGTCGAGGAATCTGTCCGGGTCGAATTCGAGCGCTGACATTCGGTTGCTCGGTAAGTTTCTTCGACATGGGGCGAGATGAGCTTGAGACTACATACCATCGGGACCCCATAGGTCTGTCCGGCGGTGCGTCAGCATCGCGCTGTATAGAACCCTGACAAGTGGGAGAGAGCCGATGTCAGTATAGATGGAGGGGGACATTGGGGGCTCTCGAAGAAGGAGAGGGGGAAGGACTGACTGGGTGTTGGCGGGGATGTAAAGCGGCTTCTGAGCAGGGTCGGCGGAGGGCCAGGTGGTTTCGTTCACAGATTGGCTGAGAAGCGGGTATGAGCATGAAGGGCATGGGTCATGTTGAGGTGCAGTCGCAGTACGTACCGAATGTCAACAGGCCTGATAGCGCAGCAGAGAGCCGGGTTAGCGCTGATGTCGACTTTCAGGAAGGACGAAGATGGAGGGGTGCTCACACAGCAGGGAACAGACGGAGAGTTTCTATTATAAGGCGACAAGCATCAGCACTCTGGGCGAGAACAAGAGTACGAATCACTGAGGTACTGACCGTTGATGAACGCCCTCAGATACTTCATATCCGTGACCTTCGCATATGTTGGCCGCGCACTTGGTCCAACGTGGTCCAGTACCTCCTGCCGCAGGCGGACCATCGCCTCAGGGTGCTGGGAGAGGAGGTAGAACGCGAATGTAAGCGTCGCAGCCGTCTGTTTCCCAACGCCAAAAGCACCATCAGAATTCCATCTCTGCTGTGTAAAGTAAAGAGCATGAAGAACTCACAGTGTCTCTGGCAGCGATGAGGATGTTCAGGATCTCATCCTTGAGCACGGTCTGGTCCGAGGTGAGCTTTACCAGGTGGTCCAGGAGAGTGTCCACCTCCCCTATTTCGTTGATCTTCCCGCGCCAATATCATCAGCGCATTGTACCTGCATTACACGGCAGATGGGTGGGCATACCTTCTCGCTCGCCGCGTTCCCTGCTGGTAAAACGGCGTTCGCAGTCCGCCTCTCAACAGCGCGGTCGATAATCGGCTCGATGAACGCGTTCACAACGGCCATCGGCGCCTGCATGGTATCGTGGGTCATTTCCGCAAGGGGCCAGAGCCACCCGAGGATGCTGCGGTGCGTAGCGAGGACCTGTGCGTCGGCGAAGGCGCGAGCGAATGCGTCTGCCTTGCTTGTTGCTCCGCCGTAGTGTGTACTTTTATTCAAGGTGGAGGAGGAGGAGGAGAAAGGGAAGGGGAGTGGGTCGGCGAGGGACTGGACATCGGTGCCGAGAAGGAACTCGGAGGCGGAGTCGAGCGTGAAGCGGTGCAGCGCGTCTTGGAGGTCGATAGCGTGCCCCGAGCGGAGGCGGTCTTTCATGGCGGTGATCATGAGTTCAGCATGGCGGTCGAAGTTGTCGAACTCGGTGATGCGGTCGCGCGTGAAGAAAGGTCGGGTCATAGAGCGGTGGAATCTGCGATGCGGTTCACATCCGTATCAATAAAGATCAGGGCAAAAGAACACCAGGCAGGGGAAGGGGAAGGTGTTAAATGCGAGATGCAACGTACTTCCACATGTCACCGTCCGAGTTGAACACACCCGTTCCAAGGAGGGAGTGGAACGCATTCTGGAGTTCATCACCTACAGAGCCAAAGGTCAAAGTTTGGTCTTGTCAGTAATTGGGACTCTTATAAACAAGTTGCCGGTGCGCACCTTTGACGAAGTTGGGGAAGTCGGTAGCAAGGATCGCCTACCATGACAATCAGCTGGGATGCTTATACGCAACAAGATAATGCGAGACGCACTTTGATGTGGTCCGGCTCGATGGTGAAGATAGCGTCACCCCAGAGTAAGTTCATGTTAAGCGTGTTTCCGCACTCCTGCGTCCAGCCTACATGGACTTCGCCTTCAATGTTCAATACCGAGTACAAGTGCAAATATCAATATGAGCCATTGCGTTGTGCAAAGAAGGTAGGGAGCAGGACGCACCACAAATTTCATCATCCATGCTCCGTACCAACCGCATAAGCCGATCCACATTTCCGATCCCCCCAGGCAAAAATGGCACGAGCCGTGCGCCCAACGCCGCAGCGCGTCGCTTCATGTACAGCAAGCCATAGACGCGCTTTGCAGTCAGCAAGAGGGGCAGGAGCACTGCCGCGCCGAGTACTATGCGCGCGATAGAGATTGTAATTCCAAAGTGGGCATCGAGGATATAACGCAGGATGCCGATCAGGGCACAAGGGAAGACGAGCTTTGGGGCACCGCGTGCGAGGAAGAGGATACCCGGGGTGAGAAAGGTGGGCATCTTGAGTCTTGTTGCTATCAATTTTGTTCTGCTAGCATTGACTTTTAAGTTGAATGATGAGTGCGGCAGATGTACTGTTTGCAGGTGGTTGGCGCGGTTTCTGCTGGCCTCTCGCACTGCGGCTACTGCGGTCAGGAGGCCCTGCAACAGCGGCGGGAGGTGACATTGATGATGCCAGTCGCATGACACATGTAAATGGGAGTTGTGGGCGCCTAGCAACCGCCTGACCACGGCCCCCGGACGGCCCTCTGTATTGTACCAATAGATCTGGTACACGAAACCTAAGTCTCGTACACAGGGTCTGGTTTTAAATATAGTCCCGAGGAACCCGATTGCTCTCGGGTTGTTTGGGTTCTTGGTTGGCGCGGAGACTCAAAAAGATCAATGGGTGTAACGCTGTCCGGACTCGTGACATTTGCTTATGATTATTCCGCATACCTATTCCTTAGCTTCTTACTCTACACTCTGGAATAGGTTCGTTTTATACCCTGCGCAGCTTATTACTATACGCTTTGGAATAGTACTTGGTTCTATCTGACCTTGGTCTGATTTAGTGGAGTCGCTTCAGGAGAGCAACTTACAATGGGGGTGGCAAGCTCTGTTCAAAAGGCGTCAGTGGTGATCACGCTACTCCAGATATACACATAAGTACCATGTGCCAGCAAGCTCTTCCCAAGATGGTAGTCCAAAAATGGAAGGCAATCGGTTCCAAGCATCCTGCGCGCCCTGATTGTTGATATTTTTGCACAGATCAACGCACCCTGGGCAGAGCATATTCTCCCATCTTGGATCCCAGCGATGAAAAATATTCCCTAGCTTGATAGGGGAGAGATAAAACGATAGTAAGCCGGTTTTAGAGACAAGACACTGCTGTTCGCTGCATGTGTCACAAGACTCCATCCAAGAAAGTGTTCTGTCGATAAGCAGTTGGCCTAGAATTTTTTGGCCCCGCATACACGCGAGATGATCTGCTGTCGATAAATATCGCTCGTCGTCGTTTAATTCTGGATTGGATGAAAACAGCGACCACGATTCTTCCTCCAGGGGGTCGTTGGGATCGGGCATGGCACACATAAACAGCGCATACGGAAGGTGCTGGAGGATATTCTGCTCGCGGATGAGGTTTGCCAGCAAGAAATGCTGCCTTTTGGTGCGGTCAATATCTATGAATCTGGGCCAACGTTTGATAGAGGAGGTTGCCATGATATGCTGTCGGGCCTCGAGCGTTGTCGGATATACTAACGGCAATTTTGACATGGCAATTTCAGAGAGATGGGCGATATCATATTTACGTCCCAGACGCAGATATGCTATGAGAACGCTCAGTGGAATTTTCTTGTCCATGGCAGCATGATCCTTGAGTCTGAGCGCGTCGTTTCAGCTCGATCGTAACAACGGTGCTCGATTCTGAAGGACGTACCTGGTGCAGTCATGGAGAGAGTGCAGCACGATGCGCAGATCTTCTGCTTTGTCCGAAAGTTGTACCACATGGCACTTTTCCACTACGTGCTCTGCATCTCCTTGGCCAAAGTCAAACAAATCCTTGAATATCGAAGAGTTCACCGCCAAGATGCCTTGATAAACTTTGAAATGGATGCCTTCGGCTTCAAGGACAATATTTCCATCGCTGAACCATGGATCCGAGCGTTCAGGGTAGACAGGACCACCGGCGGGCTCTGAAATCAGCGCCATTGTTCGCTAAGGATTTGGTAGGATAGCCAGATTCAGTGTGGCGATGTGGTGGTTCGAAGCAGGTTCACGTAACGGCAACTTCATCCGAATCGTATCCAACTTTATTCTTCGCGCCAGCCGATTGTTCATCCTCGCTCAACATCGCCTCCATAGCATTTCGCATTTCGCATGTTGCTCGGGTGTCTTGTAAACGCCAGCTATCTTTGTCCTACTAAATTGAGGCGTTTTGGCAACATTGTTGTTTGGTAATCATTCCGCCGCATTGCGAATAACATGTTCCTTCACGCATTTGCAGGCATTTGCGCTCGCTGCTTCGCTTATAATCAACTTTCCAATTCATCGGCCCTACCATCTGTCTTTAAATGCCCAAAAATGCTGCAGCGGGTCCATCCAGGACGCCGATAGCACATACATCGTCTGAAGTTTCGATCGACCAGCCTGGGATCGCCGCGTTGCGCCATGGGAATAACGGGGAAGTAAAGTGAGTATCCATTGTCATATCTCAAGGCGCCCATTCTGACTTGGGTGCAGCATAACTCCCAGCCAGCCCACACCATCCATTCCCGACTTGGCCTATAGCACCAATTACACTTCTGGCGGTACCTTCAATAATGCTAGCGGCAACATCTTGAACACCATTAACTATCACGGAGTCCCACTCGTCGCGTCGATCAATCCCATGCAGCCACTTACTCTATTTAACGATGCTCCCGTGGATCACATTTCCTCTTGCTTCATGGGCCGTGTTGAAGAAATTCAAATCATCGCTAGTGCACTCGGCTTGTGCGATGGAGATATACCATCCCGCTAGTCACTACGCCATTTTGGGAATGCCTGGTCTGGGAACGAGTTAGCTGGCTCTCAAGTATGCCAACTCGTCATTCAGAGTGGGACATCACACGCACACCATCTGGGTCTCAGCGACGACGATGGAGAAGGTCAGCCAGGGGATGGCCAATGTGCTCGATTTAATGCAGCACCCGGAGAGACACAATCCTGACCAAGCGGCTCGATTGATGGCAGTACGACTCTGCTTGCAGCATTCACAGCAACATGGCTTCCTCAAGTGGCTGATCATACTCGATGATGTGACATTGGAGACTGTGCCATTCCTTCGCGAGAATCTTCTACGTCAGAACTCTCATGGCAGCATCCTAATTACAGCTCGCACAGCTGATATCGCCGAGGCCATCATGAGCGTGGCTGGGGAGCGGTATCCTGTCCATGCTCTAAATGCTCTCAGTGCTGAGTCGTCCGCTGCGCTGTTCTTGACATGGGCGGGAATCTCAGCAGCGCGGCATCTGATCTGGTAAGTGCACAAAATTTTGTGAAACAAATCGGATGTCCGCCCTCGCCGTGGAACAGGCGGTATCGTACATGAAGCCGATGTTCGTGGGACAGAAGGATCCCGCGAGTAGATCCATGTGGGTGTTGAACAGTGCCGTGGGGCTGTCGAACCTTGTATCTTATGCCCGCCTTGAAGCGAGCCTATCCATCCGAGCCTATCTATCCGAGTCACCTTTCCTTCAGAAAAATATCTCCATCCGCCACGCACGAGTTCAATGCGAGGCGCACATCTGGCCACTGGCGAGAGTGCTGTGCTTTGAATGCCAGTGACCCTGGCGGCTTCGATGATACATATACTTAAAAGCGCAAAATATACTATTAGAGCTCTGTCCAAAGGCATCAGTGGGGATCACGCCACTCCATATATACACATACCAGGTCCAGAAAGCTCCTCCCAAGATGGTAACCCAAAAATGGAAGGCAATCGGTTCCAAGCATCCTGTGTGCCCCGATTGCTGATATCTTTGCATTGATCAATGCATCCTGGGCAGAGCACACCGTCTCATCTTGGGTTCCAGATATGAAAAACGTTCCTCAGCTTGATAGGGGAGAGATACATCGGCAGAAATATGTTTTTAGAGCGAAGACGCCGCTGTTCGCTGCATGTGTCACAAGACTCCATCCAAGAAAGTGTTCT
>KV417573.1:84225-95889 GCA_001630335.1 Athelia psychrophila
TGACGCACTTGGTCGCGGAAACAGCCTCGGCGCTGCGCGAATGCAGGATGTCGACCGCGTACGCGGACATGATCGTCAGCACCGACGTCAGCTGCCAATTTCCACACCCATCAGCGTTCCGCTAATCGCTATGCACTTCCTGAACAGCAAGTATGCTCACCCCGACACCGTTAAAAAACAGACACACGAGGTTCCCGCCGAGGCCCCAGCGCCCCGGCGCCCATTGCGTCAGCGCGCCCGCGCCCAGCACGCTGAGCGGCACGAGCACCGCCGCGCTCGCCAGCATCGCGCGCAGCCGGTCCTCGGGCACGCACGCGCCCTTTCTCCGCGCGCGCCACGCGCGCACGGTGGCGTCGGAGACGCGCCCCGCGAGCACGCCGCCGGCGATGTTGCCGAGGCCGACGGGGAGGAAGCACGCGCCGAGCAGGGCCTCGTTCGTGATGCCGTAGGTCGCGCCGATCGTGTACGCCAGCGGGATCATCAGTACTGGGGCGGGGGTTGGCGTTAGCGTTAGCGTGGGGTGGTGCATGATGCATGATGGGTGATGGATAGAAAGAGCGGGAGATGCGCACCGAAGTTGGCGAGGAGGGTGAATGTTCCGACGAAGCTCTGTGCGTGCGCGTCAGCGCGGGCATCATATCGCGAGGAATAAGAATAAGATGAGAGCTTGGTGCTTACCAAGGCAAGAATGTTCGGGCTCCGGAGCAGCCCGAGCGGCGCGAGCGGGTTCACGAAGCGCCACTCGCGGGATTTCGCGTGTGCGGTCTCGGGGAGGAGCGACGCGACGGCGAGGAGCGCGCCCAGCGCGCAGATGCCGAGAAGGTACTGCATATAGCGCCACGAGGCGTAGTGGGACGCCAGTCCTGCGTGCCATCATCTCAGCACTTAGCACACATCGTGCCCGCAAGGAACGCAAACACGCACCGCCGACGAACGGCGCGATGCTCGGCCCGAGCATCGTGCAGCCCGTGAAGACGCCCATCGCGGTGCCGCGCTCGTCGGTCCTGTAGATGTCCGCGATGACGCCCGAGCCGACGGAGGAGCCGCTTGAGGCGCCGAAGGCCTGGATGAAGCGCCAGACGAAGAGCTCCGGGACGGACGTGGCGCGTCCGATGCCGAAGGAGCCTGCGCAGAAGACGGGCAGGGAGACGAGGTAGACGGGCCGGCGGCCATCTGGGTGTTCCTGAGTCAGTCAAGACTCGACATGGGGAGATGGGGAAATGGGGAAATGGCGGGACTGGGCGACTGACAGACGGTAGAATGGGACGCCCAGGTCATGCCTCCGAGTGCGGTCGCCAAGATAGATATGCTAACTGCAAGACTGCGTGGAAGTTAGTTAGTAGTTACGCGACAATGGTGGTTGCATAAAATGCGCACCTGATAACAGGCCCAGTCGTGTTCAGGTCCTCTGCTATTTGCGGGATGGAGGGCGTGAATGATCCGGTCACGCACACTGTGCACCATCGTATGAGTGATTCTCCAATAATGCATAGCATTAGAGTTGGGCTCACGAGGTAGCATTCCGGTCCACGAAATGACGGCCACGAAGATCCACTTCCGTGCCGGGGTAAAACGGTCGTACACCGACTCCACGACCCCGCCATCGTGGGAGACGAGAGGCGTTTCTTCCGAGTCTACGTCGGACATGGCTGGGGGATTTCAAAGGGGAGTTCGAAGGTGGGGTGCAATATGCAGCAAAGTCTAAACAGACACTCGGGCAGCTCTGGCTTTTGTGCGAACGCGTGCCAGTAACCAGTGACGCCATGGAGAGCTCTAAAGTTCATATGAACAGCATGGCAGTGACGCCATAGCTAAGGTACGTTGGAGTCGTGGACGAGCCTAGTGCGACTGCAGGCAGGGTGTGGGGCAGATTAGCTAGCGGACTGTGCCTCGACGAGATAACAAGAATAAGTGTCAGTCGTGTGGCGGGTGAGATCATGTCCCCGGTGGCGGTGTAATAGGCGCCCACACTTGACCACCAACTCCATCACACTATGCCAGACGACAGCAAAGCACGAGAACGATCCACCCGAGGGCGCAGCCGCAGCCACAGCAGGAGCCGCAGCCCCCACAGGTCTGACCACCGCAGACGCGAACGCAGCCACGAACGAGACGGTCGAGACCACAAAAGCATTGGCAAGGACAAGGACAAAGGCAAGGACCGGTCGCGCTCGCGATCGCCCCGGGCACACCGCTCTCGCCGCCACTCGCACAGCCGCAGCCGCAGCCCACGACGCAGGTCGCGCTCGCCGCGCAGAAAGGACCCTGCAGAGGAGCCCAAGAAGGACCGGGACCGGGAGCGGCGGAAGCGCTCGCGCTCGCGGTCGGTGTCGTCGAGCGGCTCGGAGAGCGACGACCACAAGCGGCACAAGCGGAAGAAGGACAAGCATAGGAAGCGCAGTCGGAGCAGGGAGCGCAGGGAGAAGAAGGAGAAGAAGAAGGAGAAGAAGGTGTGTGCTAAGTGCTTGTCGCGCGCATAACGCGCGCTGGGGTGCATACGCTAAACTATGCACTATGCTTGCGTCCGCAGAAAAAGAAGAGCGCAGCGGCGACCGCGCAGTGGGGAAAATACGGCATCATCACCGACGCAGAGTGCGTAGGGCCTAGGCTGGTCATCCGCCCCTCCACACGCGCTTACTTACGAGTTTCCTCTCACAGCTTTTACACGAAAGCCCAAGAATTCCGCACGTGGCTCCTCGAGGAACGCAAGCTGAATCCCGAGTCCATATCCAAGGACCAGGAAAAGAAGGAGTTCTCGCGCTACGTCGAGGACTACAACACCGGTGCGCCCCTCTGACTCTGGGTGTCAAGTTCTGCGCTAACAGGCATCCTAATCCCCTCATCCCCTAATCCTCTATCCGCCAACCATCTATCCGCCAAACAGCGACCCTCCCCGACGAAAAGTACTACGCGATGGAGGCCTACGAGCGGCGCATGGCCGCGCTGCGCGCGGGCGACACGCTCCCGCCGACCTCGGACGCGTACGACGCCTCCCTCGACATGCGCGCGCACCAGAGCCGGCACAAGAAGGCGCCCGTCGAGCTCGAGAGCTACCTCAGCCGCGAGCAGCTGCTCGCGCTGCAGAAGGTGCAGCGCGAGCGCATCGAGGCGGGCAAGATGAAGCTGCTCGGCATGGACGTCAAGACGAATATGGGCGTTAGGATGGACGGGACGTCGTTTGATTAGGGGCGTGGCGATGGCTGGGGGTGGGGGTGGTGCGATGGTGGTGGTGATGGTGATGGTGATGGTGATGGTGGAGCTGCATGGAGTCAGGACCGAGGGAGACCAGACGAGGCTCGTAAGTCGTATCACCGTCAGACCGCCATCCGTGCAATTTAATAGGCGGCTCTCACGCGTAGGCGAAATCAGTTGACTACCGACTACGACCGTGTAAAACTAAGAACATATGTACTCATGATACGTGTCGAGAATGATACTTGAAGTATAGCTAGCCAATGTACGTATGCCACTCATAACCTCGCTGATAGAGCTTCGAATTCTCCCTGCACCTCGAAGTTCGAACAGCATAGCGAGGTTGGTTGCCGGGCGCAGCGTGTCCTGGTGGTCTGAAGTGTGAACCAAGCTGCTGCCGCTGCTGACACAGTGCCTGTGCCACGGCCTCCTCGTAGCGCCTTCGCTCCAAGAAACATCATCTAATTTGCCGGCGCATCACCAGATAGTTGGCGGTTGGCGTGTTTCGAGAAGGCCAGACAAAGGCCAGGTTACCAAACAACAATGTTGCCAAAACGCCTCAATTTAGCAGGAGAAAGATAACTGCAGATGCCGTTTACAAGACACCCGAGCAACATGCGAAATGCTATGGAGGCGACGTGAGCGAGGATGAACAATCGGCTGGCGCGAAGAATAAAGCTGGATATGATTCGGATGAAGTTGTCGTTACGTGAACCTGCTTCAAACCACCACATCGCCACACTGAATCTGGCTATCCTACCAAATCCTTAGCGAACAATGGCGCTGATTTCAGAGCCCGCCGGTGGTCCTGTCTACCCTGAACGCTCGGATCCATGGTTCAGCGATGGAAATATTGTCCTCGAGGCCGAAGGCATCCATTTCAAAGTTTATCAAGGCATCTTGGCGGCGAACTCTTCGATATTCAAGGACTTGTTTAGCTTTGGCCAAGGAGATGCAGAGCACATAGTGGAAAAGTGCCATGTGGTACAACTCTCGGACAAAGCAGAAGATCTGCGCATCGTGCTGCACTCTCTCCATGACTGCACCAGGTACGTCCTTCAGCTCGAATTGAGCACCGTTATTACGATCGAGCTGACACGAAGTGCTCAGACTCAAGGATCACGCTGCCACGGACAAGAAAATTCCACTCAGTGTTCTCATAGCATATCTGCGTCTTGGACGTAAATATGATATCGCCCATCTCTCTGAAATTGCCATGTCGAAATTGGCGTTGGAATGCCCGACAACGCTCGAGGCCCGACAGCATATAATAGAAAGCTCCTCTATCAATTGGCCAAGATTCATAGATATAGACTGCACCAGAAGGCATCATTTCTTGCTAGTGAACCTCATTCGCGAGCACAATATCCTTCAGTACCTTCCGTATGCACTATACATATGTGCCACACCCGATCCCAACGACTCCTTTGAAGAAGCACCATGGTCGCTGTTTTCACCCAATCCAGAATCAAATAGCGACGAGCGATATTTATCGACAGCAGATCATCATGCTTGTACGCGTGGCCAAAAAATTCTAGGCCAACTACTTATCAACAGAACAATTTCTTGGATAGAGTCTTGTGACACATGCGCGGAACAGCAGTGTCTTAGCTTTAAAAACGTGTTGCAACCGCGTTATCTCTCCCCTATCAAGATAGGGTATCTTTTTCATACCTGGGATACAACATGGGAGAATATGCTCTGCCCAGGGTGCGTTGATCTGTGCAAAAATATCAACGATCAGGGCGCGCAGGATGCTTGGAACCGATTGCCTTCCATTTTTGGACTACCATCTTGGGAAGAGCTTGCTGGCACATGGTATGTGTATATCTGGAGTAGCGTGATCACCACTGACGCCTTTTTAACAGAGCTTAGTATATTCTGTGCCTTTTAGTATATGTATCATCGAAGCTGTCAGGGTCACTGGCATCCGAAAGCACAGCACTCTCGCCAGTGGTCAGATGTGCACCTCGCATTGAACTCGTGCGTGGCGGGTGGAGATAGTTTTCTGAAGGAGATGAGGGAGGATTGTAGGTGAAAATGGAGGAATTGGTGTAGAACGGCCCGGGTGGTTCTATCTTATATGCACTGCTCAAATCTTTGTTCGGGAGTTGCTCTTAGGTTGCTCTTCGCATCCCATTTCAGCCATTCGGCCTTGCTATGTCGCAATTGAATGTGTTCCGTATATAGCTATCGTCAGATGGATCTCATGATGCATGCAGGCGCTCTGCAGCCACATTCAAAGGTCAATTATATCATGTCACGTGGCTGAGACGCGTCTCCACCGTCGGCAAACTTGACGCGTTTTGCCGTAGAGCATCGTTCCGCCTTGCGATCGTTGAACATTATAACTTAAGAAATTTTCGTTCAGTGCTTGCAATAAAGTGGAACCCCAGTGAAAATTTCATCGAGCTCTTGATTTTCAACCGGATGGAAGTACGTCGAATTATTACTGATACAGCTGGATACAGCATTCAAATAAAGCTCCTCATTAATCATTAATTTTTCCTCACAAAGGTCATAACATCATATCGTATATCTGAAGAGCGGCGAATCGTCACCCAGCTCTCTGAACTCGTCCGCCCGCGCTTCAGTTATCCCCTCCCGCAAGCACAGCGCATCTTTCTGCTTGTTCAGCCTGTTGTAGTCCCACATCGCGACTGCCGAAAGGATGATGCTATGAGAGGCAAAATAATGAAAGTTAGTTGAATAGTTGCAAGTATGATTGGATATCAGGATGGACGTACGCGAGACCTAGCCAGCCCATGCTGAAAGAACAACACGGTGAGCCAGACGCAAAAGCGGGCAGAGCAAGCGTGACTTACATG
Source organism: Athelia psychrophila (assembly GCA_001630335.1). NCBI lineage: Eukaryota > Fungi > Basidiomycota > Agaricomycetes > Atheliales > Atheliaceae > Athelia > Athelia psychrophila. Next base: position 90,246 of record KV417573.1, read on the forward strand.
GTGCCATGGCCGATATGGAACCGCGGTGGGTCAATATAAATAAACGAAGCGCAGATCCTGCGCCGCGGTCATGTCAGAGAGCAAGCCTTGGGAAGATAAATTACTAAAACCCAGAACGCACCCGCCAAGATTGCCGAGCCCGATAACCATACCAATAACGACCCCCCTCTTCATCTCACCCCCCGCATTCCCGCCCATCCAAGCGACGGCCACCGCGACAGTAGGGAACGCACCGATCGCGGCCAACACCGCACCCGCGTACCCCGCGCCCGGCTTATCCGTGTTGTACAACAGGATATACCCAGCCAGCGACACGAGCGCGCCGCTGATGATGAACGGGCCGCGCAACTTGTACTTGTCCGAGATGATCCCGATGGCGATGGTGAAGATGCACGCGGCCGTGAAAGGCGGCACGGTGAGCAGCTGAGCGTTCGCGGCGGAGTACCCGAGCTCCTTGATGATAGTCGGCATGAAGAGTGCGATTGCGGCCGCGGGGATGACCACGCCCATGTAGATCCCGATTTGGAGGTAGGTGTGGTAATCGCCCAGCGCCTGCCGCACGAACTTCATGTCAAAGTGCGTGCTCTGGCCCAACGAGTCGGACTTGAGCATCTGGACGACGTGTGCGCGCTCCGGCTCGGAGAGGAAGGTCGCGGTGGCGGGGTAGTCGTGCATCCTGGAGAAGGCGAAGACGGCGAAGAGCACGGTGACGATGCCCTCGAGGCAGAATATCCACTGCCAGCCGTGCAGTCCGCCCACGCCCTCCATGCGCTCGATACCATATGCAAGGAGGCCGCCGAATGCGCCGGCGGCGGTGGGGGCGGAGAAGAAGATTGCGACGCGCTTGGCCTGTTCCGCGCGCGGGTACCACAAAGATATGTAGTACGTCACGCCAGGGACAAGGCCTGCTTCGGCCAGGCCGAGGAAGATGCGCGCGACGAGGAGGCCTTTGTAGCTGTTGACGAGGCACATGAGGGTCATGATAAGGCCCCACCCAAGCATGATAGTGGGAATCCATCGGGAGGGGCGGTAGAGTTTGAGGGCGATGTTGGAGGGTACTTCAGCGAGACCGTAGAGGATGTAGAAGACGGCTGCAGCGGTGTTGTACTTGTAGCCCGTCAAATTTAGGTCCTTTGCCATCCCTGCCACCTTGGCATTTCCGATATTGCTTCGATCTCTGGATGAAGATGGCAGTGTAAGTAGATTGCGCACATGGCTCTGACATCAAATGGGTTGACTCACAAGAACGAAAGCAAGTAAAGAATAGAGACGAAAGGCAACAGATGCCTATAGGGCAGTGAGCGAAGGTTAGCATACTTACACCCATTCGTCGTGTATTGGTATTGATATAAATCACCAGTCGAGTTTCCTGAGAATCCTGTTCCGCTCTGTAGGCAATAGTTCGCCTGGCCCTTCCTCTTCTTCTTTCCTGGCTACGTGATCCTTTTCGTTTAAAGTATCGTTCGAAAGGGAAGGGCATAAGGACATGACGGTAATTAATATTCACGCACCCAAGTACCGGCCTGGCTTTATACTATCCTGTACTTACTCCGTAGTTTATTAAATCAGGTAAGTTAAGCGGGGAATATGTGGAATGTTCTACTATGCCCTAACTAGTACTAAGTAGCCTACATAAATCGATTTGGACTAATTATAATGCACTTGGGCCTTGGCGCTTCTCCCATCAATATTATTATTTCACTGATCCAGCCCCAATTAGGACAGTCCCGCCGCTGGAGTCCGGACTTCATCCCGCTGACGACTGTACTATCGTGAGATAGTGTTTCAAAATCCGCAAAGATATCTTCATAGCTACACAAGCACTCCATAATTTCTCTCGATTCATTCTGTTTTGGATAGCGTAGGATATGCTCTATACGAGGAATTTTTGAGCAAGAGGAATTTTAAGTTGGTTGCGGTGTCGGAACGAAGCCGCTGAAATGAGTGCCAATCAGAGTGTTTCAAAAGATCGTCACATATTAGTCACAGTGGCGCCCCGCATAAAACTATCCGATCGACTAGACGCCGGAGCTAATAACAATCACATTTTGTCACGTTTGCACGGTCTCCAGCTTTCAATTGTTATTGTAGAACGGCATCTCATCCCAGCGCCATCGGACATCATACAGTTAAATAAACATCATCTGCATGCATTCCCAGCTCAATGAGGCGAAACAACCGTGGGACAGAGTTTCCGAGGGCGAATGATGCCGAATTTGGTAATTTGGCGAAGATTGCGACCACAAATGATTTTATACTGCAGCATCCGCTGGCCCCTTTGCCCTAAATAAAATTGGAGGACGACCAGAAAGCATGTAATAAAAATACCCCGAGGTTAGTTGAACGGTAGGTGATCGGAGTGGCCAGCGAAAAATCGTTTTGAAATTCTATAACACTTTGAAAGCCGTTGTCGCCGATAGTATGTCCCAGTCTATATTATTATTTTAAAATACGATCTCCTTCTGTAATGGATCACGTGATCGATATTGGAGTTGAACAGCGAACGAACGAACCTCGTGCCACCCATCCCTCGACTCTTCAGCAACCACGCAAACTGTCAGCCGCCGGGACGCAACCTAAACGGACACGAAGTCAACAAACAATTCCCCAACTTCCTCTTTCCTTCCCCCACCCCTTGCGGATACCCTCCACCTTTACGAGCCCGGTGAAGTACTTGGTTGGTCGCCGCTGTGAGCGAAAGCTCGAGTAGCGTGCAGCTAGGGAAACGAACCGGCTTTTGGAGAAAGTGGGAACAACCGCTTATCATTCTCTTTATACCTTCCCATCCGCTACCAAAAGGACTGGACCCGGACGAAACGTGGAGAATGGAATCCCAGGGAGTTTGGAGTTGGACAACAAGCCCATCATGGACGGCCTCTTAGATGGAAACCCCTTCAACAAGGGGGGACCTCCAAGATAGCGGTCTACGTGGCAGTCGTTCACCGCCATGGTGCCCGGAGCCTTCGGTACGTTCTTGCCTTCGTCGACTTTTTCGTCCTTGCTGATGCGCCTTCTTTTTCTTCTTTCTTTTTTTTGACTCTTTGGGAAAAACCGGGCGACTGCCGGCCAACTAGAGGTCGCCTGCCCGTTGGGTAGGTCGTGTCCCCTTCCTGGAGTAAATGTGGCGCCGTCTAGTCCATCTCGTCTTTCACCTCTCACCTTCGAAGAGTGGCGTCGAAGGAATGTGGCGCCGTAAAGGTGCGTTCGTATTTACGACCATCGGGACGCTGAAAGTCTGCTTGTTTATTTGTGCAAGGGAGGTGTACGTGTTTGGGAGGTTGTTGGAACGTAAAGAGATGTCTGTCCATCTTAGCCTGAATATACCTTCTTTACACTGCGAATCAGAAATGAAAGAAGTTTTGTCATTTGCGAGTACTGTATAATTACGATGTTAGGTTCAAGCCAATTCCTTGTGACCGAGGTCACCAACCAGTTCACATGCTCACATGCACTTGTGACGTGAGACGAACTTGCCTTAGAGTTCAAAATGATGTCTAAAATGGCAATCCGGCTGACTTTTGGGGGGCTCGGGCAAGGCATGGGCGAAAAATTGGTCAAAGAAGATGTTCAAGGCCCAGATTTTCCCGTGACAGTCACGCGAAATAGGCTCAGTTCAGAGAGCCTTGGGACAAGTGACGAACCTAACATCGTAATTATACAGTAATGGTTTGAACTTTCTGCCTTGCCAGTATTGTATATACTCTAGAGATACGGGAGCAACTAGCGTGCACTGAATTTGAGCAATCTGCCGGTTATCGATAATCACATGTGGGTAAGATCGAAATGCTGACATACCTTATCGCTCTTGTTAACCCACTGTTCTCCGATGCGTCTCCCTCGGTTCTGTCGGCAGTAAAATCCGCGATCAAGTATATTCATAGCCATCAGTACTGCGGCAAGCTAATGATCGTTAATGCAATGACATGTCGATCCTCAACCGTAAGCCAGAACAGCGGTACCAGTTTAAGCCTGCAGTCGGAGTAGGTCGTGGGTCAAAGTTTATCCTTGATGTTGAGTGAGTTTAAGACCTTTTATTCAAGATACATGGAGCCAGAAGGTAGAGAATGGGTGACGCATTCATCAGCAACTCGGTCCGAAAACTACATGCCGTTGCACTGTTTGGGATGTTGTGGCACATTTATGGCGCATTCGAAGGTCTTGCAAAGCCTTGTAATGATGACTGCAACATTTTCAAAGGTTGGCAACAAGTAGGCAATAATTCTATGAGTTATAAATGTGTCCCAACGATTTCCAGATGTTTGTCAAAGTGCTGTGAAGTTCGATCAATGATCTATTGTGTCTGCAATCGCGCCCAAAAGGTTCCGGCGCATCACAACTCTCGCAAAACTTACAGCCTTCCTTACACTGCTGTATATCTCTGCTGGAATCCTGCTCTCTTTTGAGAAACTTGCTCGCCGGCCGCGCTAATGCTCTAAGTCTACACTTTTTACATCTTCTGGACCTTACGGGAATATTTGAATCTTTGAAATACTTTTTGTACATTATAGTGTACTAAACGCTCAGCCAGAGTCACAATGCCCCCCGACATTTAAGGCTAAAGTAACATTTGAATTCTGCAACACAATTTCACATCGATGAAAAACTCACTGACATTTAGGGCTAAGGGAATGTTTGAATTCTCCAGCACCATTTTACATCTTTGTAACCTATCCAAAGTTCAACGACGTTTAAAAGACCTCGTAGATATTTAACTCTAGTGTAATATCTAGAACCTACATGGCTATTACCGTCCGTTCACATTACCTCTACCATGTTTAACAACGTAACGTTTTTATATTTGTACGCGATACATTTGTAAAGTGATCCTTGATATTTCGCTCTCCCCAACGATCGACGTATTCGTTGCTCTTCCAAAAGGGACCCACTGACACTGGCACTGACGTCTCTGCGACAACTGAGTCCCAGGCACGCTGTCCTATGAACACACTCGCACCCGCCAGACAAGAGTAAGCGGAGAGCTCATTCATTTCGTTCACAAATAACTCATACCTTCACCGACTCGCTAGGTTTTAACTCGAACTTGCTAGTTTCGCGTACTCTACAACTTCCGCAGGTCACCTAAAACGATCCTTCTTCGCACGTCTAGTGCTCTGCACGTGAATCGCATCTCCGCTTCGGTCCACATGGTCTACAAACCTTCTGGAACATGCACCCTCTAAAACTGGCTAAACTTCTCCACTTAGACTCCCTTGTTGTCAAAACACTTAGGCTCTCTTGCCCCATCTCCAGGACTGATTACAGAACCTCGAAGAACTACTACCTACGGTTTGCAATTGACAAGAACAATACCGCGTGTCTCTTGGTTAGGTTCTCATTGAATACATACGAACAAAGGTCAGTGGCACGAGGTACACGTTCAGCATTCTCACACACCTGTCCGGTATCCGCTGGGTCGGGCCACGCTACTAGCTCAGAATTACTGCCCACAGTCACCTCTCGATCTCCCAACATAATATAGCCGACACTACTTACTCCGACCCTTCTACCCTCCTGCAACTTTTTGTCCGCTCCTTCACTACCCTCCCTCCTCTCCTTCAATTTCACCCCTTTCCTGCTAAAGCGCGGATTCATGTGTGGACCAGGATTCAAGTTCGAGGCGGCCTAGAGTACCTTGTCGCACCTT
>KV417573.1:95914-114468 GCA_001630335.1 Athelia psychrophila
GAGGGCTACCTATGGGTGGTAGTACGAACGCACCCCGGAATAGTACTGGGAGTACACGGAGCAGTTGTGGATGTTTCCGGAGGAGCAGCGCGCGTAGAAGGAGCCGGACCGGCTCCGTCCGGAAAAGGGGCCGCACTGCATGATGTATAGAAACACCATGGGCGCGCGCCTCGTCCGGTTCGCGCAGCGTTAGAAGAAGAGGCGGGGGTGGCGGCGGCCGCGCAAGCCGCCGGAGGAACGCATACCATAGCTCGCGTACCTCCCGCACCCGCCTGACGTGCCGACCGTCACCTATAAGACGGAGCTCCCGTAGCAGTGGCACGAGAAGCGGCAGAAGCGGAAGAAGTCCTACGTGCTGATGGGGCGGTGGCGCTGGAAGGAGAGGCTCGGCCTCGCGCGCGTGCAGCAGGTATACGAGTTCAGGCTGAGCGACCCGGTCTCGTGCGTGAAACTGTACTTCAAGCACGCCGTCCGCGACCCGCTAATGGTGTGGATGGAGGTTTAGCCCTAGATGTACCCGCACCAGTAGGGGCGCCGGCGTTAGCGTGAGAAGTACGGCTGCTAGTAGTGGGCGGTAGAGTTTGAGGGCGATGTTGGAGGGTACTTCAGCGAGACCGTAGAGGATGTAGAAGACGGCTGCAGCGGTGTTGTACTTGTAGCCCGTCAAATTCAAGTCCTTTGCCATTCCTGCCACCTTGGCATTTCCGATGTTGCTTCGATCTCTGGATGAAGATGGCAGTGTAAGTATATTGCGCACATGGCTCTGACATCAACTAGGTTGACTCACAAGAACGAAAGCAAGTAAAGAATAGAGACGAAAGGCAGCAGATGCCTATAGGGCGGTGAGCAAAGGTTAGCACTTACACCCTTTCGTCGGGTATTGGTACTGATAGTATAAATCACCAGTCGAGTTTCCTGAGAATCCTGTTCCGCTCCGCAGGCAATAGTTCGCCTGGCCCTTCCTCTTCTTCTTTCCTGGCTACGTGATCCTTTTCGTTTAAAGTATCGTTCGAAAGGGAAGGGCATAAAGACATGACGGTAATTAATATTCACGCACCCAAATACCGGCCTGGCTTTATACTAGCCAGTACTTACTCCGTAGTTTATTAAATCAGGTAAGTTCTAAGCGGGGAATATGAGGGAATATGTTGAATACGTGGTACGCGATTGAGATTAGGTCATCACGGCGCGTTCTACTATGCCCCAACTAGTACTAGCCTACTACATAGATCGATTTGGACTAATTATAATGCACTTGGGCCTTGGCGCTTCTCCCATCAGTATTAATATTTCACTGATCCGGCCCCAATTAGGACAGCCCCGCCGCTGGAGTCCGGACTTCATCCCGCTGACTGTACTATCGTGAGGTAGTGTTTCAAAATCCGCAAAGATATCTTCATAGCTACACAAGTACTCCATATTTTCTCTTGATTCTTTCTTTTTTGGATAGCGTAGGATATGCTCTATGCGAGGGGTTTTGAGCAGGAGGAATTTTAAGTTGGTTGCGGTGTCGGAACGAAGCCGCTGAAATGAGTGCCAATGAGAGTGTTTCAAAAGATCGTCACATATTAGTCACAGCGGCGCCCCACATAGAACCATCCAATCGACTAGACGTCTGAGCTAATAATAATCACATTTTGTCACGTTTGCACGGTCTCCAGCTTTCAATTGTTATTGTAGAACGGTATCTCATCCCAGCGCCATCGGACATGATCATACAGTTAAATAAACGGCTTCTGCATGTATTCCCAGCTCAATGAGGCGAAACAACCATGGGACAGAGTTTCCGAGGGCGAATGATGCCGAATTTTGCGATTTGGCAAAGATTGTGACCACAAATGATTTTATACTGCAGCATCCGCTGGCCCCTTTGCCCTAAAAAAAAATTGCAGGACGACCAGAAAGCATGTAATACAAATACCCCGAAGTTGGTTGAACAATAGGTGATAGGAGTGACCAGCGAAAAATCGTTTTGAAACTCTATCACACTTTGAAAGCCGTTGTGATAGTATGTCCCAGTCTATATTATTATTTTGAAATACGATCTTCTCCTGTAATGGATCACGTGATCGATATTGGAGTTGAACCTCCTGCCACCCATCCCTCGACTCTTCAGCAACCACGGCCACGCAAACTGTCAGCCGCCGGGACGCCACCTAAACGGACACGAAGTCAATAAACAGTTCCCCAACTTCCTCTTTCCTTCCCCCTCCCCTTGCGGATACCCTCCACCTTTACGAGTCCGGTGAAGTACTTGGTTGACCGCCGCTGTGAGCGAAAGCTCGAGCGGCGTGCAGCCAGAGAAACAAGCCGGCTTTTAGAGAAAGTGGGAACGACTGCTACGAGCGAGAGCTCGAGGTCCTAGTGGGGAGCGAGTCGGCTCTTGTTCCCCTCCGTTTACCTACAGAGTCAGCCTGGTAAAGTAACTGGGGACGATCGTTTGCTGGGCGAAAGCTCTGGATCCTAGTAACGGACGAACGTCACAGCGCTCCTCTTCCTTCCTTCCTTCCGCTGTCACCTTTTATGTTATCTTTCTCTTCGCAACTTCCCGCCCGCTACCAAAAGGACTGGACCCGGACGAAACGTGGAGAATGAAGTCCCGGGGAGTTTGGAGTTGGGCAACAAGCCTATCATAGACGACCTCTTAGATGGAAACTCCTTCAACAAGAACAAGGGGAGGACCTCCAATATAGCGGTCTACGTGGAGGTCGTTCACCGCTATGGGGCCCAGAGCCTTGGTATGTTCTTACCTTCATCAACTTCTTCGTCCTTGTTGATGCGCCTTGTTTTGTTTTGTTTTGGCTCTTTGGGAAAAGCTGGGCGACTGCTGGCCAACCACCGGCCAACTAGAGGTCGCCTGTCCGTTGGGTAGGTCGTGGCCCCTTCCTGGAGAAAATGTGGCGCCGTCTAGTCCATCTCGTCTTTCACTGACATTCTCTCACCTTCGAAGAGTGGCGTCGATGGAATGTGGCGCCATAAAGGTGCGTTCGCATTTACGACCATCGGGACGCTGAAAGTCTGCTTGTTTATTTGTGCAAGGGAGGTGTACATGTTTGGGAGGTTGTTGGAACGCAAAGAGATGTTTGTCCATCTTAGCCTGGATATACCTTCTTTATACTGCGAATCAGAAATGAAAGAAGTTTTGTCATTTGCGAGTAATGGTTTGAACTTTCTGCCTTGCCAGTATTGTATATACTCTGGAGATACGGGAGCAACTAGCGTGCACTGAATTTGAGCAATCTGCCGGTTATCCCATGTGGGTAAGATCGAAATGCTGGCATACCTTATCGCTCTTCTTAACCCACTGTTCTCCGATGCGTCTCCCTCGGTTCTGTCGGCAGTAAAATCCGCGATCAAGTATATTCATAGCCATCAGTACTGCGGCAAGGTAATGATCGTTAATGCAATGACATGTCGATCCTCAAGGGCCGTAAGCCAGAACAGCGGTACCAGTTTAAGCCTGCAGTCGGAGTAGGTGGTGGGTCAAAGTTTCTCCTTGATGTTGAGTGAGTTTAAGACCTTTTATTCAAGATACACGGAGCCAGAAGGTAGAGAATGGGTGACGCATTTGCGCCACAGCTTTGTTTGGAAGCAAAGCTGCAGCCAAACAACTTGAAACAGCTCACCGCTCATATTAAGTTATACCACGTTTACAGCACATCTGGGCCTTTCAACGCTAGACAACCTACAGGCAGGACTTGAGTCAGGGATCACTGTATACTATCTGCAAGACACTTCCTGAGTCGACATTTCTTGTAAATCGCCTTTGGGGATGTCAAAACCGCGTAGACAATATCCAGGTCTTCCGACTGAGCGCAAACGCTCTGTAGTTTTGGACCTCTCTTCCGTCCCCAGAACCCATGTATCCTCGTCATCTGCGAACTACCGTCCTGGCCATTACAACGACGCACCTCGCAGTCCCTCTCCACCCGCGTCTACGTACTTTCCCAGAGTCTCGGAAGACCAGCAGGCGGCCCCGCTACCCACTTCAGATGCGGACCAACATTTCGCGTACAGCACCACCCTGAGACGACACCACACGGAGGATTCTATTGGAGTGCAGATCGAGAATGCGACTGCAGGGATACAAACTTTTGCGCAGGAGCTACGAGAGGAGGGGCCGCAGGGTTTATGGCAGCGTGCTGTCAGCGCCGTCACCGGTGCAGCTCCAGACGGTATTGAGAACGGGAACAGGAATGGGTATAATGCAGTGGAGATGGCTGATAGGGAGCCACCGAAGGACACGCCTTCTGCGCGGTATGCGCACTGCACGGCGGAACAAACCTTGTCTAATTTCCAGACGTCCCTCGAGCATGGGCTGGCGAGCTCGCAGATAGCCTCCCTGCATTCCATACATGGCTACAACGAATTCTCCGTTTCATCTCCAGAACACGTCCTCCTCAAATTCGCGAAAACGATCTACGAAAGCCCGCTGATTCTCCTGCTCTGCGCTAGTGCAGTCGTGAGCGCACTCATGGGAAACGTCGACGATGCGATCAGCATCACGATAGCCGTGCTCATCGTGTTGACCGTCGGCTTCGTCCAAGAACAGCGGTCAGAAAAGTCACTTGAAGCCCTGAACAAACTCGTCCCGCACCACTGCCACGTCCTGCGCGACGGGCAGTCTGTGCACCTCCTCGCCAACGAGCTCGTCCCTGGCGATGTCGTCACGCTCACTACCGGCGACCGCGTACCCGCCGACATCCGGCTGCTGGCAGCAGTGGACTTGGAGATCGACGAGAGCAGCTTGACGGGGGAGACGGTCGCGCGGCGGAAGGATATCGAGATCTGCGCATTTGATGTAGGCATTGGAGGAAGTCAGGAGCCGGTCGCGTTAGCAGATCGGACGTGTGTTGGGTACATGGGGACGCTGGTGCGTAATGGGCGTGGGACGGGGGTGGTCATTGGTACAGGGACGCAGACCGAATTTGGAGTTATCTTCTCCATGATGCAAGATGTACGTCTCGTGTCGCTTCTCAGTTTTGTTTCTTATCGAGCGGCTACAGGTGGAGGAGAAACGAACACCACTGCAATTGAGCATGGACGAGCTCGCAAAGAAGCTGTCCATTATCTCCTTCGCGGTCATTGGTGTTATCTGCCTCATTGGCGTTATGCAGTCCCGTTCTTGGCTCGAAATGTTCACCATTGGAGGTACTTGCTATTGCCTTTCCACTAGACGGAGCTAATACGGTGTCGTCTTACAGTCTCACTTGCTGTTGCTGCAATCCCGGAAGGCCTGCCGATTGTCACAACTGTCACCCTCGCACTAGGCGTATTGCGTATGTCTAAACGCAAAGCTATCGTGAAGAAGCTGCACTCCGTGGAGGCATTGGGATCCGTTTCTGTCATCTGTTCTGACAAGACAGGTTCGCCGTCCATCAATGCATCCCTTCTACTCTTTCTGACGCCGTTTCCTAGGCACGCTCACGAGGAATGAGATGACGGTCACAGAGGCGTACGCTGTCGACGAGGTGGTGCACATCGATCCCTCTTCAAGCGGAAAGCCCGCTGGGCAAATCTCCCCTGCCATCCTCAAAGCCATGGAAATTGGCTGCCTTTGCAACAACGCATCTTTAATCCGGAATGAAAATGGTGAATTTATGGGACAGTCGACAGACGTCGCATTGCTTAATGTGTTGGATGTGTTTGAGGTACCCGATCAGCGATCCGTGAGGTTTCTTGCAATTTGTATCATAGTGACGATGCTAACGTACCCGCAGTCTTTCACCCGCCTTTCGGAGCGGCCCTTCAACTCAGAACAGAAGTATATGGCGGTTAGCGGTACGCACGCGCCCGCTGGCACCGCACACCTGAACGCCCAGCCTCGAGAGATGTACTACATCAAAGGATCTATTGAAGCCATCATCGACAAGTGCAAGTTTTACTACGTTTCAGATGGATCTACGCCCATCCTTGATGCCAATACCCGCAACGTTATTCTGAGCAAGGCCGACACAACCGCGTCGCGCGGCCTGCGCGTCATCGCGATGGCATATGGGCAGGGCGCCGTTGATCAGCCAACCGCATCCTCCAATCCATCTACCCGCGCACCATCACCTGAAAAACCAGCAGAGAAGACCAATCTTGTGTTTGTCGGCTTCCAGGCAATGCTAGATCCCCCGCGGAAAGGCGTTGCTGATGCTATTAGCCTGTTGCAGTCCGCCGGTGTGCAGGTGGTGATGATTACGGGTGATGCGGAGCAGACGGCACTTTCTATCGCGAAGGACCTTGGGCTGCGGGTGGGTCGTGCGGGGAGTGGAGGGACGGCTTGTTTGACGGGAAAGGCGATTGACCAAATGTCCAAGACGCAGCTCAGGGAACGGATCAAGGGTGTGAGCGTGTTTGCAAGGACGACGCCGAAGCATAAGATGGCGATTGTGGAGGCATTTCAGGCAAATGGCGAAGTGGTGGCTATGACTGGGGATGGAGGTGAGTGTCACATCATCTTTCTCTGAGAGCGAAACTTAACATATCTGCTCTCAGTCAACGATGCACCTGCTTTGAAAATGGCAGACATTGGAGTATCAATGGGCAAGAGTGGTACCGATGTAGCGAAAGAAGCTGCCGATGTTATCCTGGTCGACGATAACTTCAGCACCATACTACCAGCTGTGGAGGAAGGTGCGACTACATTTCGTATGCTCGCACTTGATGATACTCACGAAGTTGATTTGTCAGGCAAATCGATATTCCATAATATTCAAAACTTCCTGTCATTCCAGCTAAGCACGGCTGCGGCTGCGTTGACCCTTATCACGCTCAGCACCATGTTTGGGCTCTCAAACCCTCTGAACGCTATGCAAATCCTATTCATCAATATCCTCATGGATGGTGAGTCAAGATCATTTATATATGAGCTTGGCTGACTCTGCCTATTAGGTCCCCCCAGTCAGTCATTAGGTGTTGATCCTGTTGACCCGGCAATCATGCGAAAACCGCCTCGCAAGAAGAATGAACCCGTCATCACGCAACAGCTGCTGCGACGCGTGCTGTTCTCTGCCACAATTATTGTGGTTGGAACGTTATTCATTTACCAATACGCCCTCTCCGACGACCACATGTCAAGGCGGGAACAAACCATGGTGAGCCATTCCGCCTTCGCGCCCAGATTAGATGATTTTAACATGCTCAATCAAAACAGACATTCACTTGCTTCGTGTTCCTGGATCTAGTCTCTGCGATACAAAATCGGGGCTTAGGATGCGGCCTCATGCAAAACAAGATGCTCATCACCACCGTATCTATATCCTTCCTCACGCAGCTCACTCTTGTATACGTGCCTGTGATGCAGGCCGTCTTCCAAACCGAGGCTCTCCCTTTCCGAGATCTACTTACGCTACTAGCGCTGGCAGGCACGTCTATGGGACTACACGAAGCGCGGCGACGCTACGAGCGCGCAGCCAACGCCGCGGCTCCCTATGCAGCGGAGCAGATGGCATGATAGATTTATATTATATCGTACACATAAACGGAATAGACATTTAATTGTGCATCTTGAGAAGTCCTCCCCCTACTTATTGCATGCGCTGTGAGCCAAGTCTGCAAGTTAGGTAAGTAAATACCAATGGGTCACTGGTGCACGCCTCGAATTAGATTTTAGCGCCCATACGTGTGACTTGTCCATCAACTCCAAAGTAACTCTTTAACGTTGCTCCATTTCTTCGCATTCATGGCCGACGTAACCTCTGGCAGCTCTCAAGCCGATTCGTCTTCAATGTCTCCACCCACAGAAGATGAGCCACTCGGATCGTGCTTGTGGCAAGATCAATTTCCCGTTGCGAGCATGTTAGCAGATCCCATTCGCTGGGATAGCGATTGGACGAAGGTTCTACGCAAACTTTCTGCCAAAGATGTCTACGACAAATTGAGCATCTTCGAAAAGCGACAAATACCAGCGTTAAAAGATGTCTCGGATAGGATGCATGGGATCCAAAAAGCCATGATGGTTCGTCACCTCCCATTCATCCAGCTGCGCCAAGTGTATGGGTGCTAGTTGATGACATGAGATCAGGTACCATGGGATGAAGATTTTGAGCAGGGAGAATTTCAGAATTTGCGAATGCTGTGGTTGCTTTTGGAGGATAAGGAGCGTCAAAAACATCTCCTGCATGGTTTGATCGAAGCATCGCGGCGCTGTACGATCCTCCAAAATGCTCGTGCTCTATGCCCTGAAATCACAATTAGCTCGATGACCAAGACCAACGGGCGGGCATTTATCGACTTCATGGTGGCTTACCACGAGAATCTCAAAGCCTCCAGTCCGGATGCCCCATTCCTCTCTCACAGCGAATGGTGGTCAAAGGCACTACCGGATACAGAAAATACAAGTCTAGGGGAGAGGGCCAAATTTATGTATGACATATTCACTATACAACGGGAGGGGTTTATAGGTGAGTGTTATGATTTGGTCACCAAGCAGTCAATTAACACAACGCAGCCCAATTCATTCAAGCTACAATGTGGTCTATCCTGAACGATATGGCCTACGGGAGCGCCGGAATGGACAAAGCAAGAAACATGGCAAGCGATGACCCTCTCATGGCGACCATGGTCACGAAGTCGATCTCAGAATTACGCACGACGCCCCTGCTGCGCTGTGAGAATTGCACCAAGGGCCAAGAGGAGCTCAAGAACAGACCATTCATGATATGTAGCGCATGCAAGAGCAAGATGAACTTTCTCATTCACTACTGTTCACCGTATGCCTCTTTGCCTTTTTTTTGTGTGCAGAACACACATGCTCATTGTAAACCCCATGTTTAGTGCGTGTCAGAAACAGGACTGGCGTCGGCACAAAAAGCAATGTGGCAAAGAGAAGGTCTCAAAGAAGCTCCGGGGCACCATTCACGATCCCTACTGGGCTGTCCCTGACTTTGGAGATACGATGAAAGATGTGCCCGATTACATTCGCAACAGTCTTCCCCCAGGTGGTGACTCGGAAGATGCGGCTTTGGAAAGTATGGGCTTCGGAAAACCGCACCCATCCCTCACTATTACTCCAGCGTTGCAGCGCCAGATAGATCTCTACACGAATGCCAAAGAAGTGGACTATTTTGTCTTCGACGAGCTGAATTGCCCCTTCCCCTTCATCGTGGATGATACGTGGACAAAAATCACCTTCCGCAATCTTCGTGCGCAAGCCATATCCAGCCCGGATCGCCAGGGAATTGAGCCTATTGCAGAATATGTCATCAAGTGCATGGGCCAGCGAGAAGGCTTTAGTCGCGACTTGATTGTGGGTCAATTCGAAAGGGAATACGGCGATGACCTAGGAGAGAAATTGCAGAATTTTCAGAGCTTGTCCATCCGCAACGGGTATGCGGAAGGGACCACCTTCATCGAGGTCACGTCCAGGAGCTTAGATGTAACAATGTCGAAGATTCGGGATAAGAGGGCGAAATGATCACCATGTGGGTTATTACCTGGTTTCGATCAAGAATAGTACGCTTGCACAACTATGCATGGCAAGTGTAGGTCTATACATAGCATGTATACGTATCAAATACGTATGCACGTAGGGGATTTCACTAAATCCAAGGGATGCGCACTGCGCAGTCACTTCAGACAATACTATATATTGACTTTGCATTATACTGTATCAATACGACCTTAAGTTCGTCACCCGTCCCAAGGCCTCCAGAACTGGGTACAGTGTGTTCGAGCGTTACTTCGGTAAGTAGATAATCCATTATTTAACTCTGTACTTGCTTCGGACTGTCGTCTATCGATTCCGCTTACCTTCTGTATTTAATGTCGTGGTAGGATGGAAAAATAAAATTTGTTGATACACGAACTATTGCGAACCTCCCACCATGTTATAGACATGTCTCTCGAAGGCCTCAAATAGCTCATTTGATTGCATGTCCCCCGGTGGTATAATCTGGCTGGCATAAACACCGGCAACCCCGGTTTCCCGATCCATCCACTGTAATTATACGGGTCTGTCAGACCGGCAGCACGAGGGGGTACCGAAATCCAAGACACTCACCCAGAAAAGATTTGGCATCCCTCCCCACGCCACGCTTCCCTTTCTCCGTCGCCCATCTACATCTTCCAAGGTGGTCATACCACCCAATCCCCAAGAGACATCTGTCCCGACTGGTATGTTCCCATCTGGAGTATGTTGCATCCATGCACGCTTACTCGTCTCCGATAGCTGTGGGCGGAACAATTCATCAATGCTCGCGCTCTGCAGCAATTTCCCGTCGTCCCTGAGAAGACTTCCGAGCACCCGCAAGTACTCGATGGGGCTTCCATAAGCACCTCCACCCCCTAGGCTATCTTTTGCTGGATCTGAAATCAGCGGACGAGGATAGTGTACCAGGAGGCCTGTATCGGGGACCCGCGCTGAGACATTCACCAGGTGCCTCTTGACTTCCTCGTTCGTCTCGAGATGGAATGCTATGTGTTTGATGTTCAGCGGCTGCCAGATATTCTTCTCCATATACGCGTTCAAAGTCAACCCCCCGCTCGCGCGCTCGACCATCTGCCCTGCCCAATCTGCTCCTGCTCCGTATTCCCAGCCCTCGCCGGGCTCATAGAGCAGCGGCGTGACATAGCCTTGGATATCCATAATGAAAGCCGCTTTCTCTTCATTCCTGCTTTTCCTCCACGCGATGAGTTGCGGGGAAGAGAAGTCGTAGCCCATCCCGCTTGAATGGGTGAGCAATTGTCGTAGCGTGATTCTGTTCTTAGCGGGCGTTAGGATAGGCTTGCCCTCATCGTCGAAGCCGGTCAAGATATCTGGTGCAGCGTATTCCGGAAGCAGCCTCGCAACATCTTCGGGCGATTCGAGAGATAATAGACCTTTCTCGACGCATTGCATAGCCGCGACCGCCGTCATGAGTTTCGTGCACGAGGCGATCCAGAATGTGGATTGGAGGTTCAGGGGCTTGGAGTCTGGCAGGACGCCGGCCTTTCCGAAAGCTTTGGAATAGTTTAGTGTACCTGCATGGTTATTCAGAATGGATACTCTAACATGGGGATTGCAGTGAAAGAAAGGTGCATACCGGACTTGTTGGTGGCCACCACGACACATCCGGGAATAACCCCTTTGTCAATCGCGTTACGAATAATCTTCTCGAAGTCATCGGCAGACATTGAGATTATAGATCTGGGCAGAAGAGCTATAGCTAGGGGATTGAGCACGGTGCGATGAGGGTATTAATTAGTTCGCAATCGGCGACTGCATCTGACGCCGGCCCGCTTTCCACCAAATTTAAATGCTTACACAATCAAATCGGTTGTTTTCATACAAATTTAAACGGTTTACATCGCTTCAACGCTGTAGCACTCACGGCATCGCACATCGATATCTACCTAACCCGCCTCACTATCATTGGTAGCCATTTGTCAACTTAGGGGCTGTTCGGGTCGGCGCTGCTTTCTCTAACGGGTGCCCTCGGACATCACTGTGCATCAATATCAATCCCAACACTGTTCTGCGCTCTGCCTATGGATTGGACAGACATTCATAAGCTTTCAAGTAGCACTTCAGCCACCTTCAAGTTGGTATCTGATTTTCTCGCAGATGACATCACTCTATTCACGGGACGCATGTTGCTAATGAAAGTCACCTTAATTTTGGCCGGCGAGGCTGATCTGTCCTGCACGTTCATCGGTGTCGAGGTGAAGGACAAGTGCATAGCAAAGTAACTCATTCTTGCTACGGTAACCAATTAAACGTGACGGGGGATAGGAGACAGTGCATAATGTTTTTGATCATTTTGATCAGCCTATTTCTGTGACAGTGGCTACAATACATTTGCTGCTGGAGCAAGACGTTGGACAATACACCATGCAATTCACTCGTCGCGGTACTCGACAGTCGTGTTCCCACTCGAAACACCTTTCCAGATGCCCGTCGTCTCCCCTATCTGGCCTGTGCTTTTTGACTTTTGACGGATTTTGTATGGTACTTCAAGGCTCCCCCTTTCGATCGTCACTATTACCCTCACCGTCCTTCCTGGTTGCGCCTTCGCGGGGTATTTCGTCACCCAAGTCTTCGTGAATGTTTCGCTCTTGCCCCACTTCGACTCTCTGGTCGCTGAAGCATCCATTCTTACCTCCACGTCGGCAAAGCCCGGGACCGACCCTGCAGACCGTTGGTCAATAAGAGCGAAGCCGATCAAGGCATAAACATGGGCATTTACCTGAGATGGTGACGCCCGCTGAGATGGTGAGACCACGGCTCTCCTCAAATTGGCTCGTGTTCGTCACCGTTTCGGTGTATTCCTGCGACGACGATTCCTGCTCCTGGGTTGAGCGGCTGCGAACTACGAAGTTTCTGACCTCATATGGTGGGGACTGTATGAGCTTGCCGGCCTTGATATCGTAGACGATG
Organism: Athelia psychrophila; assembly: GCA_001630335.1. Taxonomy (NCBI): domain Eukaryota; kingdom Fungi; phylum Basidiomycota; class Agaricomycetes; order Atheliales; family Atheliaceae; genus Athelia; species Athelia psychrophila. The sequence continues at coordinate 108,258 of KV417573.1, forward strand.
TCGACGAACTCCATGTCTTCGTAATCGAAGCTGAAGAAATGATTCGCGAAGACATCTTTGGCGGGATGGTATCCGATCCAGGGCTGCATGTCCGTGCGGGTGAAGATAACAATATCGTTAACGGGAGTACGAAGTCGAAAGTGCTTGGCATATTTTCCGGTGCCCGGCTCGATCTTGAACCAACTATGAAAATTCGCTCAGCTTGTTAGCGTCGGCCGGTATGGCTTTCCCCCAATAACTCACTTGACGCCGTAATACTCGCTTTCGTCGGTACCATAGACGTCGGTGTGACCCACGTAGGGCTTCTCGGTGTCGCGGCAGAAGAGAACTTTTTCGGTCACCTTGCTCCTGATTAAGTAGGTGCCCTGGTGCGTACCGGTGCCTGGAACGAGGGTGAAGTATTGATCGTCGTATTTTGTGCTAGACGAGAACGAGTTGACCTGGGGTTCCATAGAGCGCGAAAATATGACATCGTTGCTGCTGAAGCCGAGGAGGCGGAAGTAAATGCCTGTGGGAGGGATGTACATATCGGTCATGGTGATTTGAACTGTAGAAATAGATCAATTGATGTAGAGAGAATATGAGGAATACAGCGATGTACCACTTGCAGATGAAGGGATAGATGTTTGGCTTGTGATGGTGAGGGCAAAGATCGCTTTCTAAGGAATTTAGCGGGAGGGAAATGTTGAGTACTTATATCTTTACGTATGCTAGAAAGGAGTAACTTACGAAATACGAAGACGGATATCTCGCGCAAAACCCTGATTCTGATATTACTTACAGTGGAGTTGTACGCAATAGTTTTACAAAGGAGGCACTGTGGGGTTTGCGGAACAATACTCACATGGATGTACTTGACACGGACATAGGGTATTGCCAGGGCGTCAGAAGGCCATAAGGGCGACGTAGATGGTAATAACAGGGTGTAGTGTACATTCGATGTTGAATACTACGTGATTGTTCGATCTGAGCAATATATCTCATCTCCTCAAGGCAGATTGATAACAAGGGCCTGTCCCGAACATGAAGCGATTGAGCCAACGTTCTGGGTCTGACATAGTAAGCATGACTTGTGATCGACTTCGTCGCGGCTGTCACTTTGTTCCACTCGGTTCCACACCACAGCCGACCAACAGCCGATTACATCTTCTTACAGAGTCGTGCAATGGAACGGACTGGCAGCTTCTGACATGGACGATTATCGCCATCAACCAGTCGGATGCCGGCCTTCCCAATTGGAAATTGCGATAACGCGTCTCTAAAAAACACACTATGCATATGTGCTCGGGCACAAAATTACACATCTCATTTTCGTGCCAGTCATCCATGTGAGCGCGATTCCATAGCGCTGATTTCGCCTGACATCTGCGCCATCTAATTATACTTCACGAGTACAAGCTAAGCTCTGGTTCTGACTTAAGCTTCTTATGCTCCGGTGATCATCGCATTCAACGCAGTAATTTCCGTCAGTGCCTTCATCTCCACTCTCCACCCCGCGAAAGTAAGTACTAGGTTGTGTTTAAACTCTGTTCGTTTGAAGGGTGGTTCCATTTCACACCTCGGGCACAACCCCAGAACCGCGAGTGCTGCCCCAGGGGGTGGTGTAATTGCCCCTTGAATCCAGTGCTAGTCCGAGTCTGCCAGATTCTGACATGATCGTACTGAAGCAAGCTGACACTTGGCTGACACTGACGATAACATTGGCACGTACCTCGAGCTCGGGGCTTCTGATGCTCGATCCGATATCATCATTAATTCAAATCAAGAGCCTGTCCTAAATGCGAAATGAGATCAGCATAGCGCGATCCTGCAGGCCGTAATTGCCAACTGGCTCTCGCAGGCTCTAAACTTGAACATGGGCACATGACTCGCGATCAACGTTGTCACGGAAGCTTTCACTTTACATAGCGCTTTGTAAAATTGTATGCGCTTCGGTACTTACTGTGCCACGAGATCAGAAGGAAGCGGGGTCACGGTCACCTGGGGGTCACTGAGTTAGGATTGGGGAAAACCCGAAGGATTTCGGCCAGAAACATCCGTGCGAACCTAAAAGGGCGAGTACCAGAATGAGCTAGAATGAGCTGTGATGGGTGGAGGGCCATCGTAACTACACAGACGATCTCACGGTCGGCAAATGTGATGCGTCGAGCCAGCACTGAGAGGAAGCAAGTGGATGTGCTATCTAGCCTATATGATGGCGTCGGTAGAGCTGATAGGTCGGTAGGTTACCCCCCCCCATTATCTAGACCACAGCAGCTGTGCGCCAGGTCCATGCAGCACGCCGTAGGACTCAGTACTATGGCTGTGGTACTATAACGGCTTGCGTGGGGGCCGTAGGTTATATCTAAGTAGAATGCAGTAGGGTACCATAGGGTCTTAAAGATGCAATATATTGGATGCCCCTTGCTCACCATTCTATATGTAACCCTACATTAAAGCTCCTCAGACTGCGCTCCGTGTTCCCCTTCACTCTCCGAAGCCGTGTCTATATTTCTTGGTGGTGGCGTCAAAAAAACAATTGTTCGACGTGGCGGCACCCCGACATGGCCATGTAGATCTTAAGCTTCAGGTACAACAACAGCCCGAGCATGCTCAAGAATCGCCCCCAGACTGAGCCTGGAGCTCCCAGCGCAGTTGGTAGTGCACTGACAGGTTCCTGACTGTGTTCCGATGTGGGCTGAATAGTACTGATCACAAAGCCTATACGCTGCGCGACCGGCGGGTCAACACTTTAATCCTCTCGAGCTGTGATCCGTACGTTGCCTGTGCGTCGATGGGTTCCCCTCGCACCAGCTCGCCCATGCCGAGCCCGCACGCTCCTGTCCCCATGTTTAGCACTTTAAGTTTGAGCTGGCCCGTATCAACTCGCCCGCCCTGCCCCGTGCAGCTACACGCAGTTGGAATTCACATAATCACACTGCGGGCAAGTAGCTGGCTAATCACACGGTGATGTGCCATGGCCACTCACGGGGCAGTTAGCTGACCAGTCGATTTACTGCGAAAATTTGGTCATGACAGGTCGTCGGCGTCGGCAGCTTTCCAGGGCCGCTCGGGCTTTGGCCCAAGCCCGAAGGCCAAGGCTTTTATTTTGGGCCACAATTCTGTCCAAATGGGGACATGTTCTGGACGGTTTCGGTCGCCTTTTCTCTTGTAATACCACCGCCACCGATGGTTAGCAGGGGCACATGCTTGGGGAGGTGTCTAAACAGGCGAGTTGTGTCGTTTAGCTGTTTAACTGACTATTATGAGGAATAGGTACAGCTTGTCAACACCCACGTTCATTGCTTCCCTCCCCCTCCCCTACTACCACGGGCCTACGCGATGACCAGCAGTGACGAGAATTCCCGTCTTACTGGTCCCACGTAAGTAATGATGTTGGGACCAGATTTCACCATTCAAGTGGGGGCCGTCGCGACGTGTTGTGCATGCTCGCATTGGCGGCCATATTCGCCTCCCCACTACTAATGCTTACGACTCCTCCAAGTCTAGCAAAAAACCCCGACTTCACCGCCAAAAGCCCGGGCCTGAGGAGGCCTGAGGACTGGGCTTCATATTTTGCAAGCCCGAGCCCAGTGAAGCCTGACCATGCCCGAGCCATGGCCGGGCAGCACATCACCAATCATACGTTGTTCCCGAGGCCGCTAATACAACAGGTTTGGTTTCTTCCATCGGTAACGGCAATGTACTCACTTGTTGATCACCGGCGTAGCACAGTGCTCGTGCCTACCATGATATGACATGGGTCATTGGCCACGACTGCCGATGAGTCGCCGGTGATGATGGGCTATGCTGGGCCTCAAGCCCGACCGGCCGAAGCCCGGTCCAGCAGCGGGCTTCGGGCAGGATATGCAAAATGCTGCATATGCAATTCTATATAAACCCTCGCAGCACATCGACTCATTACCACTCTTATCACCATCTTCTCATATCCGAGCTCCTATCATGCATTTCTCCGTCGTTATCTATAGGGACAGGATTGGGGATTAGGGATTGGAGATTGGGTTTGGTGATTGGGTTTGGAGATTGGTGGTTGGATTGTCGGAGCGATTGCGAGCCGCCCCCTCCGAGTCCTACCCCAGGAGAACATTACACCGCGTCTGGAGCCGCGGCCTTTTGTTGGCTCAATATGACCGTTTGCGCTAGGTCATATTGAGCCGTAATAATCCGCTCAGGGTGAATATGATGAAACCAGTAGGGAGCAGGTCTGGTTCAAGACAACCTTTAAACTTTAACCAAAGTTTAAAATGACAGTAACTGTGGCCAATGTGGCACTGTCACAAAGTTTTACAAAGTTTTACTAATAACCAACCGGTTAAGCTGGTGGACAGCAAGTTGTTTTAAGTCTCATAGAAATAATGTACGACGAGGTAAAAAGACATCCCTTTTCCCCGGACGCCTGCAACATCTTATTATTAGGACTATTATGCGTTTGCTCGGCCGAGATCCGTCTTTTGTGGAGGAACTGCTTTTAGTCGTAGAGGAACATGCAGAGTCCTCGGCTTTACACGACTAAACGCCTCACGGATACGTCGGTTTGCAGTCAGAGGGCACACGGTGACTCATTGTTGTCTGTTTACTCGCGTGGGTCACAGACGGCCTTACATACACCTCTTGAACGACCATTGTCCTATGTTGAGGACGTGTATCAGGTCTTCCGAGAGGAAAGGTGACAGCCGGCGCTACCGCATCGTCAACGGCTCCGTCTTCTACTTTAGAAATCGAGGTCACTGGACAGGCGGTGTACGTGAACCACTCGTTTGCTTGTTCGTGAACGCCCCATTCCTTCCCTTTCCCTTGAATGCTGTACTTGCCCGGGGAACTTGCTTCACCGCCCGACATACTATCACCAGTCCCACTTATTTTGCCGGACACTCTGTCCGACGAGCCAACGTGCCCACACGAGTTTACGCCGGACCCATATGGTCCCCATTATTTTCATCAACTTGACCAAGCAAACTCCGACATCCTTTTACCAGTCAGCAAAGCGGCTTCAGTTCATATATCTCCGTTGCATGACGTTCACATTGTTCCATCGGTAACCATTCAAGTGAGAAGCTCTTCGCTAGTCCCTTTTGAAGCCAACGCTACCTCTTGCGCGGCGACCAGGTCTTCTCCCCAGGTCGTCATTCCAAGCGACATATCACGACGCTCACTCGTAGCATACGACTTGTCTTTGGCCTGTCGTGTGTATGGTGACTTCGGAACCTCATACTAGGGCAGTTCACGTCTGCCGTTTCACCGACTGTTCCGAACGTAGATCCTTTGTATAAATCGAGTCGGCGAGCTTACTCAGCGTCCTATACCCACCATGGACCTATCTTGGTATCGATACAGGCTGTGGATGCTGGAAGCTCTTGAAGACTGGTGGCTACAACGGTAACGCTTCGTACCACTCTTCAAAGACCCGCTATCGTTCTAGGCACGACCGGACGTGCTGTGACATGTCCTTAATATTTCAATCGCAGTATCTTGGGAACTCATCTGGTGTTCAACTTGCGCGCATGAACATTCTCAGTCGCCCGAAGAGACTCTCTGGGCAAGGATCTGCTAGCATCGCCTTACATGACTAGGGGCGCCGCCGTCTTCGCGCATGCATCCTTATAAGAAGCGACTGTCTTTTCAGGGTCATCGACTTGTATGTGGTTGAATTATTATTTGTTTACACTCTTCTAAAACTAGTGAGTGGACCTCAGTTTCGGTTATGGCACCTCTTCTATAACGTGCACCAGGAACAAGCACCGCGGCGGGAATCCATACGTGTCCCATGGTCTCTACCTTATGCATAACCTTTGGCATGAGAAGAGGAACGGTGGAGGTTGGAGCATCTCGCGTCTCTTCAACCTCCGGCTTCTTCAACGCTACTTCGGTTAATGCATTAGAACGTCTGGTGCGCAATCTTGTCAGATTCGGTTCCACAGTCGACGTACAAGCACGTGCGTACTTACTTGACTTGTGCCTTCGGGTGGACCAACTACAATCTGCACATGCTGAGCAGCTTCTATCACAATAACGAGAGTTACGACTCCAATATCCATTGGGCAAGTGTCAGACCTCCCATAGAGTCGGCGACAAGACGTACGCGTTCTTTATAACCCGTACCCGAGTGGACGTAATAGACCCGGCTGCGCTCTCCATAGCATCGGGCGCGGTGGTTACGAGCGGCGGTGTGGACGTCGATTCGTACCTTACGATTTCCGTTTGCGCCTCTTCC
>KV417573.1:128515-212992 GCA_001630335.1 Athelia psychrophila
TGCTAGATACCTGGCATTTGTATACCAATGGTACGGGCCGATGTTATACTCTAACTAGTCATTCGCTATGACACTGGAATGCATGCTGCAGTGACGCTATAATAAGGTAACGATGAGCCCTGGTGAGTTCAAATCTGCCTCAGTTTGCAGTATTGATGGGGCTACTAGTACTACTGCCCTGGTAGATCGCAGCAGCATGCTGCAACCACAAGTGAAAACGACAGAAATACCTCTAGTCTCGGACCATCCACCCTCTCACGACCTTTGGGAAGGGTTCCGGAAAGAGGATGAATATGAGACTCAGTAATGGCGGTAAGGAGGAGAGAGCTACAGGGGTGTGACTCGGAAGTTCGTTCAGGCACGACTCGGGCCCGGTCCTTATAAACGCGTGAGTGTCGCTCCCGGGCCCGGCGCTAACGCACCTTGACTCAGCCTCAGCTACATCAGTATAAGTAAGTAGTCGTAACTCATCCTTATCGGACTTCTTGCAGCTCCTTGCCATCCCTCGACCTGTTCTTCCTTGTGCAATCATCGCCGACGGCGAAGGCAGCAAACACATCTCACACATTAACTCTAGAGCACCCCAAACCAGCGAGAATATCATCTCCATGCCCGCTGACCATAAAAATTCGTCTTCTGCTCGGAGAGCCTCTAGAAAGCTCACATCAGACGAAGAGACAGAGCTGAAGCGCTCTCGTGGTGAGGTCTCCTGCGCCGAATGTAGGAGATCGAAATTGAAATGCGATAAAGTACGTATTTACTTCAGCATCGACTCGCGAGCCGTACTAAACGATTACAGAATATACCTTGCGGTTCATGCACTCGCCGGGGATGCTCCAACATATGTCCAAATGACATCTTCACGCCTGGCCAAACCGCCAGGTATACCCCGCATCGCTGATTGTTTTTTTTCAAATGGCTGAGGAGCCTTTGGCTTAGATCCTTTCTCCCAGATATGGAATATCTTCACCGCAAGATATTTGAGATGGGCCAGCGTATTCTGCAGCTCGAAGATGCCTTGGCAATTCTCCAATCCAATGTTTCATCGGAACCGCATGCTCTTTTGGTGGAGCAGTTGCTCTCTGTAAAGTCTACTCCAAATAGGTCTAGCGTTCAGGATAAAGAGGATCTCGAAGAAACATTAAAATCCTTTGGAACACTTGCAATTGGTGACAGTGGCGAGCATACATATTTCGGCGCCTCTGCGGGCTCAGAGGTTAGTTAATATCAGCTCTTCGCCGTGATCAAAATAAATTGACGTGACGGGTATAAATTCCAGGCTCTCCTTTTGGTAAGACTAATATTGGGCCTTGAGGCAATCTCACTCGTTAATTTCGCATATTCATGACAGGCATGCTCTACACCCCCGGCGGAAGAGGTTGACCCGAGCAGTAGTTTGGGTGGCGCGCCTGACCTTCTCAAAAACATTGCATCGATGACATTATTTGGTGGTGGATGCGCGGCCGACTCCGAAACGTTCAAAAGCGCAATGACCATGCTGTTTGCCGGTTTGCCCTCCAGACCTCGCGCATCCAGTCTTTGCGAAACATACCTAGAGCATTCATGTTGGTATACGCAACTCGCAACCCGACAGGACTTGATTGAAGATGTCTTGACACCCGTGTACAATGCCAAGAAAGAACGCGAAGACCCTGCTTGCGACTGGGAGCTCTGCGCACAGATCTCGCCGCACAAATTCGCATTTCTGTACCTAATCTTCGCGCAAGCTGTCCTTGTGGATTTGACGCTACCAGCATACCATATCGATGGCGAGACATACCACCACTATGCTAGTGCCGCAATGTCATTACGGCCTTTATTCGACAGCCCGACAGTGGAGACAGTGCAGGTGTGTTGCACGGGTCGAGCACTTCCATTTTGGCTCTAATACACTTCGAAATCAGGCCATTCTATTGATGACGTATTACCGTAGCTGCGCGGGGGAGCGTTACACGCGTGAGAGTGTCTGGGCGCTGGGGAGTTTGGGGTGCAAGCTTGCGCAGAGTGTGAGCTGGGGTGTTTTCTTTACTCTTTTGGTTCGTTGATTGTGAGCTCGTGTCAGATTGGTTTGCGTAGGTGAAGCTCATTTCTCTGCTGAGTTGCTAATTGAGCTCTTTACAGACCGTGATCCTGGGCAGTGGCATATGGACGAAAAGACCGTTGAACTCCGCAGGAGGATATTTTGGGAGGTGTACACAGCGGACCTGTTCCATGTAAGTTTGATTCTGAGCTTACCTTCTGTACTAACCATTTAACAGAGTCTCACACGTGGTCGGCCGCCCTCCATAGAGCTGTCTTATGTGGATTGTGCATTGCCAACATGTGATGAGGAAGACTATGATGCGCAATGTGTGTGCCCGATTTTCTTCTCGATTGGTCTATTAAAGTTTTAATGGGTTATGCACGCAGTTTGGAACTGGAAATATCAGTTCATAAGAGACGTATTCGGGTCGGTCGTGAAGCTGACACTCGCAGCCGCGCCTCCCAGCTACAAATTGATCCTCGAGCTCGACCGAAAAGTCCGCGAGATGGTTCTGCCTCCTGCGCTCAATATGTTCCTTCGAACTGGGGATGCGCCGTATGTCAGCGCGGGAGTGCACATGAAAAGCTTCCTTCTCTCATCGTTCCGGTCATTCAGCGTGGTCTTCATGCATCGTAGCTTCTTCGCTCAGGCGTTGCTTGACTATCCTGAAAGTCCGCTGCGGAGTCCGTACGCCACGAGTTTTTTGGCGACGTACCGAGCCGCCTCGTTTGTGATTAGTTCAACTGTTAAACATATTGAGCGATACCCGGAACTTTTCATGAGGTGGGTTTATCGTTTCAAGATAGAGTATTCCACACAACAGGCTAACAAGTGTCTGTAAGACATTGGGTTGTTTGGACGCAGCTGTTCTCCGCGGCTGTGAGCGCTTCTGGAGCTCGGCTGTTTGGTGAATTTCGCTGATGCGATGGTGGTTTTGCAGATCATTGTGGGGTCTATAGCCACGAAAGCCCCATCTTCCGGCATGGCGGCTACTGCGTTCATGGAGCTTGGCCTCGCAGTTGATCTGTATGAACGTGGCGCGAATTTATCAGAGCGCACACGAACAGGATTGGTGAGTTCCTCAGATATCGCATTCGCGACAAGCTGCTTATGCCTCATGGTCACATATAGGCCATTCTCCAGAACTTGCAAGAAAAGGCTTCCCTTGTACAGTGCCAGTATCACAGCAGCACGAATGGTGACGCTCCTCCCTCGACTTCCTTAATTCTCAACAGCCAAGAAGATGGCACGGATGAGCTCGCCTTGTTTGGAGGCCAGACGAGTGTGCTCATAAGCAAGGCTCTGGTCCGAAAAACCTCCAGCCGGCACATAACGAGCAACTTGAACGCGATGGCAGGCTCGGCAATCTCGTCCAGTCGCGCTTCGCCTTCACCCAGTCCCTGGCCGGATCAAGGGAGTTTGCAGGATATCCACCCATCTCTTGTACGATATGCGTCTCTCCTCCCTCCGGCCACCCTCTCCACCGACTCCACCGGCCATCCTGCACCCTATTTTGAGCCTCAATCGTTGGACCAATCCACTGCCGGTGTGAACGGCTTTGTCCCCGTTGCTTGGAACGCACAGATAACCAGTCACCCGCAGGCTGAGATGCTGTCTCCGGCGGTTCCAGATGGCTTCACGAATGGCCCAAACTCGTACAACTTCTTCCCAGAACACTATCAAGAAACCCCTGCGACTACACTAGACACATGGGGATCCAACGATATGACAGATCTTGGTCAGATGATGAATATTGACAGTGATATGGACGGGCAGTGGATGTTCTTTATGAAAGAGAGCGGAATAGTCAACCCGGCGACATTCGGTGCGTAGGTTATACAAGTTGCGGAAGGTTGAGAGAGGGATATGCGAGTGTCAGGAACTTGAGATCGAGTCACCCCTTGACAGCCTTTTGGCAATTGCCCTCTCTAGCAAGAGTGGCAGATAAGAAATGCAAAACAACTTTCGCGGACAGTGTTCCGAATTTTTACCTTACTTTAGCTTTCCTGTTAATACTATATAATTACAACCCTAACTTCGTTACCTGTCACCAGACCTTTCGAACTGACCCTATTTGCGTGACTGTCATGAAAAACATCGGGGCCTTGACAAAAGCCAGGCGGATTGCTATTTTAGACTTTATGTCAACCTTACAGTATGTTGAATTTATTAAAGGTAAGTTCGTCCTACGTCACAAGGAATTATCCGAACATCCAAACTTGTCAGTGGCCTCGGTCACAAGAAATCGGGCCGAACTTAGGGTCGTAATTATATAGCAACTTCAATTGTAAACATAAATGATGCACATGCGCGATATAATTGGATGGGATGAAAGTAAGATGGGAACTACTCAGCATATGACAGAGTCTGCGGTCAAACGGCATGGAGGCTGGGCCAGATAAAGACCTGTGAAGAGCGCGCGCCGGCGATTCAAGCACGATGAGGATGAGACAGACGGGACGATGAGACGCTATTGCTCTGGAAGCGCGCGCCCATTTGCCGCTTGGCTTGACGCGGGAGTCGACCTTTCTCGGCAGGCTAGAGAAACGCTGGCCCCTTGGTATCACCGGCGCTTCGCCGCGACTGTGAAGCGTGTGCACGACAATATGCACGGCGCGACACCGGCGTGATGAGCCGCGCGGAGGGTTGGGTTGGGTTGGGGATGCGAGCTGAACGAGCTTGCGCATCGTTGCAGTATGTCTCGTGTGCACGAGTTGCTTCGTGGGTGGGACATACGCATGTCGCGAGGTCGCGCGAGGATCCGCGGTGTGCGCAACGGTTGCGGGCGCAGGTTGGGCGCGACGATGGTGGAGACGTCGGCGGTTGCGGTGCGCTGAGGGCGACAGTTTCCGCGACGTCGACCACAGCTGCAGGCCCTGTGGATGTAGATGCAGCAGTGGGAGCGCTGGGCATCGCGTCGGTGCAATGCTGGGGAAGCGGGGTTGCGAGCGCTGAGGCTGGGGCGCGCGGGGGGCTGGATCGCACCCGGTGGCTGCATTGATACTGTACCATTACGACCTTAGGTTCACCCTGATTTCGTGTGACCTAGGTCACACGTAAGTTCATATGTTCAATTTGGGTTGTGACCTTGGACGAACTTCGAACAGGTTCAAATCTAGGCCCAAAATAGCAATCCAAACGGCTTTTGGACGAAAATATGTCACAAAGTAAGTTCAGAAGGCGAAAAATTTCCTGACAGTCACATAAAATAGGTTCAGTTCAAGATTCTCAGGACAAAAGACGAACCTAAGGTCGTAATGGTACAGTACGCGCAGCATCGACTGGGACTGCTAGGGAAGCCCTGTGAGTGGGCGCACCATGGCGGAAGCGGCTGGGGTGCGTACCTGGCAGCATCAATTCTACTTCCTTCTCCTTCACTATTCCGTCCCCCGCCCTTTCACCCATCCCCGCCCTCTCTTCCCCGGCCGTCGATGGGTGTAGCCCTGTGAGGCGCGGGCCGTTGTCTTGCATATGCAGTGTGACGTGGTGATTTCGCGCTCTTCATGGCGTCGGCGGGTTGGGTTTCCGAAGCGAGCGCACGCGTGGGGCGGCTCATCCGAGGTCGGAAAGAGGAGATGGCTGAGCGACGCGACGCGGCTCGGGCCCGATCAGGCTCGGACTCCGCTGAGGAGGAGCCGGAGGTGGCTGACTAAGGCTGAACTAGCTAACTAGACTGTTACGGTTGCCGAGCTGTCAGCTTCGAATTCAAATCGCGAATTCAGATCGCGGATCGATTCCAGTTGATTCCACGCCAGGACCCACGACACCCCTGCCTCCTCCCTCAGCGGTATGCACCCTGGCCTGCCCTCAATGCTTGTTCTAGTCATTCGCGGCGACGACAAACCAGTGTGCTCGTCGTTGACAACAACGAGTTCGACATTCCACTAATAATAGCTCGGTAAAATCGCAAAAAACACAATTTGAAATATGTCCTTGATTTGCTAGGCTCGACTCCAGCCGTTATAGGAGCGTTTTTACACGACTGCGTGAGGGTAATACTTACTAGAAGGGCTGGTACAACCTGGTACAACTTAGCCGTGCAGCACACGAACTTTGCAACTCTGACATTTCTTAATTGGGCGAATTTCCCACGGGCCCTGGCGTGCAATTAATGGACGGGGACAAGTTGGGGACAAGAGAAACACCGCATAATATCCAATACACGCCCACCTGAATTCTAAAAAAATAGGCCAACCATCCAGTTGTAATGCCCTCAAGCCTCTTCAAATTGCAGCAGAGCCGCGGGAAATCCTGCTTGTAAGGGGGGATGCCATAACATTCACAGCCAGTCAAACTACTCGTCATGCAAGATAGATCCGAGGAGCTTGCATTCTCCTCGGTATTCTCGCGAGTGATGACACGATGAAGGACCTCGCACAATGAAGGTGCAATGCTCTCGGCCTCTGACATGTTTCTCTCGAGCGAGAACTGCTCAAGGACCTCAGACATGCTGCAACCTTCGTCTGGCCGCAAAAACCTCGCCAACTGGAAGCCCTCTGTCGCCAAAACATCTTCTGTAACCAGGGCAAAATCCTTCACCAGTTCGGGCTGCCGCGCGCGGATCTCGATCAGGATCGCGTCGCCGTGTTGCCCCAGCATCTTGGTGACAGTTGATGAGATGTGCCGGTGTAAAGACGCTCCTATAACGGAGAGCCTAGCAAATCAAGGACATATTTCAAATTGTGTTTTTTTTGCGATTTTACCGAGCTATTATTAGTGGAATGTCGAACTCGTCGTTGTCAACGACGAGCACACTGGTTTGTCGTCGCCGCGAATGACTAGAACAAGCATCGAGGGCAGGCCGGGTGCATACCGCTGAGGGAGGCAGGGGTGTCGTGGGTCCTGGCGTGGAATCTGCGATCTGAATTCGCGATTTCAATTCGAAGCTGATACAGATCGGCAACCGTACAATGTACATATGCTATAATATAAAAGTCCCGCGACCCCTTGATATCATGTCTGATTATCTGCCTGAAACCCTGTCTGAAAGTCGGTCTGGCGTGTCTGAAATGGGTCTGAAAGTGTGTCTGACCGCCCTGATGACTCACAACATAGCCATACGGAAATCAGACACAATATGTGTTGGGTCAAATGTTAAAATAGATATGATAAGGAGGGTGATATTTGGATACAGTACGACGATAATACATGGCTGTATTTATACTGCGACGCCAGGCACATAAGACGCGTCACCGCATAATAGACTAAATAGCTATAATAGGATGAGTGAAACATTGTATCATGTGTTAAGGGGTAAGACTCGTAAGAGATAAAAGATCAAAGGCGTACGCGTTCAGTACGCGTCAGCTACGAGTTTGACACGGCCCGGCCATATTCCAACATCAAACATTCTCAAATCATCTTAGATGAAGTGTACTGTTGCTGATGATCATCATGTTTTTTCTCCCCCGGGGACCCTGCACTATAGGGTTTAGACAGGTGTGAAGTTTGAACGTCTCATGTGTGTGTCACGCACAGCATCCTCAAATGAACTTGCACCCAGCTAAGTTTACGTCATCACGCGGTACACCCCTGAACCTACGGTCGGAAGCGTATATAAGCATCGTAACTCACCCTTAAACATCTTGCAGCTCCTTGCCATCCTTGACCTCTTTCTGCCTTGTGCAATTATCGCTGACGTCGAAAGCAGCAAACACCCCCCACACACCGCCTTATATCCAGTGACTTCCAGGTACCAACTCTAGAGCACCCCAAACCAGCGAGAATATCATATTCATGCCCGCTGACCATAAAAATCCGTCTTCTTGTCGGAGAGCCTCTAGAAGAAAGCTCACATCAGACGAAGAGATAGAGCTGAAGCGCTCTCGAGCTCGTGGTGAGATCTCTTGCGCGGAATGTAAGAGATCGAAATTGAAATGCGATAAAGTGCGTATTTACTTCAGCATCGGCTCGCTAGCCATACTAAACAATTACAGAATATACCTTGTGGTTCATGCGCTCTCCGGGGACGCTCAGACATATGTCCAAACGGCATCTCCCCGCCTAGTCAAACTACAAAGTATATCCCGCATCGCGACTGTTTTATCAAATGGCTGACGAGCCTTGTGATTAGAACTTTCCTCCCAGATATGGAATACCTTCACCGCAAGATATTTGAGATGGGCCAGCGTATTCTGCAGCTCGAAGATGCCTTAGCAATTCTCCAATCCAATGTTTCATCGGAACCGCATGCTCTTTTGGTGGAGCAGTTGCTCTCCGTAAAATCTGCTCCAGATGGGTCCAGCGTTCAGGATAAAGAGGATCTCGAAGAAACATTGAAATCGTTTGGAACGCTTACAATTGGTGACAGTGGCGAGCATACATATTTCGGCGCCTCTGCGGGCTCAGAGGTTAGTTAATATCAGCTCGTCGCCGTGATCAAAATAAATTGACGTGACGGGCATAAATTCCAGGCTCTCCTTTTGGTACGACTAATATTGGGCCTTGAGGCATTCTCACTCACTAATTTCGCACATCCATGACAGGCATGCTCTACACCCCCGGCGGAAGAGTTTGACCCGAACGGTAGTTTGGGTGGCTCGCCTGACCTTCTCAAAAACATCGCATCGATGTCATTCTTTGGTGGTGGATGCGCAGCCGACTCTGAAACGTTCAAAAGCGCGATGACCATGCTGTTTGCCGGTCTGCCCCCCAGACCTCGCGCATCCAGTCTTTGCGAAACATATCTAGAGCATTCTTGTTGGTATACGCAGCTCGCAACCCGACAGGACTTGATTGAAGACGTTTTGACACCTGTTTACAATGCCAAGAAAGCACGCGAAGACCCTGCTTGCGACTGGGAGCATTGCGCACAGATCTCGCCGCACAAACTCGCATTTCTATACCTGGTCTTCGCGCAAGCTGTCCTTGTGGATTTAACGGTACCAGCATACCATGTCGATGGCGAGACATACCACCACTATGCTAGCGCCGCAATGGCATTGCGGCCTTTATTCGACAGCCCGACAGTGGAGACAGTGCAGGTGTGTTGCACAAGTCGAGCACTTCCACTTTGGCTCTAATACGCTTCGAAATCAGGCCATTCTATTGATGACGTATTACCGTAGTTGCGCCGGGGAGCGTTACACGCTTGAGAGTATCTGGGCGCTGGGGAGTTTGGGGTGCAAGCTTGCGCAGAGTGTGAGCTGGGGTGTTTTCTTTACTCTTTTGGTTCGCTTATTGTGAGCTCGTGTCAGATTGGTTTGCGTGGGTGAAGCTCATTTCTCTGCTGAGTTACTAATTGAGCTCTTTACAGACCGTGATCCTGGGCAGTGGCATATGGACGGAAAGACCGTTGAGCTCCGCAGGAGGATATTTTGGGAGGTGTACACAGCAGACCTGTTCCATGTAAGTTTTATTGCGAGCTTATCTTCTATGCTAACTATTTAACAGAGTCTCATACGTGGTCGGCCACCCTCCATAGAGCTGACATATGTGGATTGTGCATTTCCAACATGTGATGAGGAAGACTATGACGCGCAATGTGCGTGTCCAATTTCTTCTCAATTGGTTTATCAAATTTTTGATTTGCTATGCATGCAGATTGGAACTGGAAATATCAGTTCATAAGAGACGTCTTCGGGTCGGCCGTGCAGCTGACACTCGCAGCCGCGCCTCCCAGCTACAAATTGATCCTCGAGCTCGACCGAAAGGCCCGCGAGACGGTGCTGCCGCCTCCTGCGCTCAATAAGTTCCTTCGAACTGAGGATGCGCAGGCGTATGTCAGCGCGGGGGTGCACATGAAAAGCTTCCTTCTCTCGTCATACCGGTCATGCAGCATGGTCTTCATTCATCGGAGCTTCTTCGCTCAGGCGTTGCTTGACCATCCTGAAAGTCCGCTGCGGAGTCCGTACGCCACGAGTTTTTTGGCGACGTACCGAGCCGCCTCGTTTGTGATTAGTTCAACTGCTAAATATATTGAGCGATACCCGGAACTTTTCCTCAGGTGGGTTTGTCGTTTCAAGATAGAGTATTCCACAAAACAGGCTAACAAGTGTCTGTAAGACATTGGGTTGTTTGGACGCAGCTGTTCTCCGCGGCTGTGAGCGCTTCTTAAGCCCGACTATTTTGTGTGAATTTCGCTGATGCAATAATGGTTTTGCAGATCATTGTGGGGTCTATAGCCACGAAAGCCCCATCTTCCAGCCTAGCGTCTACTGCGTTCGCGGAGCTTGGCCTCGCAGTTGATTTGTATGAACGGGGCGTGAATTTATCAGAGCGCACACGAACAGGATTAGTGAGTTCCTCAGACATCGTATTCGCGACAAGCTGCTTATGCCTCATGTTCACATATAGGCCATTCTCCAGAAGTTGCAAGAAAAGGCTTCCCTTGCACAGTGCCAGCATCACAACAGCACGGATGGTCCTCCCTCGGCTCCCTTAATTCTCAACGGCCAAGAAGATGGCACGGACGAGCTCGCCTTGTTTGGAGGCCAAACGAGTGTGCTCATAAGCAAGACTCCGGCCCGAAAAACCTCCAGCTCGCACATAACGAGCAACTTGAACGCGATGGCAGGCTCGGCAATCTCGTCCAGTTGCGCTTTGCCTTCGCCTAGTCCCTGGCCAGATCAAGGGATTTTGCAGGATATCCACCCATCTCTTGTACAGTATGCATCTCTCCTCCCTCCGGCCACCCTCTCCACCGACTTCACCGGCCATCCTGCACCCTATTTTGAGCCTCAATCTCTGGACCAGTCCAATGTCGATGTCCCCGTTGCTTGGAACGCACAGATACCCAGCCACCCGCAGGCTGAGATTCCGTCTCTGGCGGTTCCAGATGGCTTCACGAATGGTCCAACCCCGTGCAACTTCTTCCAAGAGCTTTATCAAGAGACCCATGCGACCACACTAGACACATGGGGATCCAACGATATGACAGATCTTGGTCAGATGATGAATATTGACGGTGATATGGATGCCCAGTGGATGTCCTTTATGAAAGAGAGCGGAATAGTCAACCCGACGACATTCGGTGCGTAGGCTATATGAGTTACGGACGGTTGAGAGGCAAGACGTCGCCCAGGGATATGCGAGTGTCAGGAGCTTGAGATCGAGGCACCCTTTGACAACCCTTTGGCAATTGCCTTTGGTCGCCCCGGCAAGAGTGGCGGATGAGAAATGCGAGACAGCTTTCGCGAATCCTGACATTGTAGTACTTTAGCTTTCTTGTTAATATGTTTGTGAATATATTGTTTTCTGGTCATTGATAAGTTTATTGGACTTGACAATGGACTTATCTTATCAATCTTGTCATCCTCTTAGCGAGCCACAGTAGTTAATACTGAGTCTCACGTTCCCCGCCCGCGGGCCGGCGCGGCGCAGGCTTTCCTCCTATTCACTCGATCACGTTTTACCGACTTCGCATACGCAGGGGCCTGCGTATGCTCCATACGCGTCCTATCGGTATCTGAGCCTTATCTGAACCTTTTGGTATAAATACTACGTTGAATCAAGAATCAATATCCTGCCAACTCCGCCGGGCCCTGCCAACCGTATTCAACAGTGCAATAGTATCTGAAAACATGACTCTCCCGCAGGTGGTTCTAGGCAGCCACTGGCACATATCATCCAGCACTCAGAGCATAAACGCGTATGTACATGACATTCTTTGAAAGCATCTGCTCATGTACCTTTCCTTCAGTTTTTGGCGCGATTCCCTGGTAATTCCTGCGTATCTATCGGTCGTCTCTGTTATCCTCTTGTTGCTACATGCTGTCTTCGCATCTGTCGCGGTGCAGAAAGTGTGGAATCGGCAAAAGGTTTTCTCTGGAAAGGATATCAAGGATAATTTAAAGCAAGCAGAGGTTGGCAGTGTGCCTGAGGGTCATGGTGAGCCGATCATCATCGCATACAACGTGGCAAGGCTTGTTGGATGTCTGGCAGTGACCGGTCTGTCAATCGCATCCCTCGTCACAGCTTACTCTGCAACTCCCGCTTCATGGAGCCCCGTGAATGTACACTTGGCTGAATGCGTGAGCATGGTGCGTTATCAATCTTTATGTGCTCGAGCGAGGCTCACGGAACCCCACTGCAGGGCTACATTTCTTCGTTATCCCTCATTTCTATAATTGCATCACCGACGCTTCGGAAGATCACATCCAGACATCTAGGCTTCTTGCTGCTGGTTGTTTTCGGGGTGTACTTCTACCGCGACATCCGCCCGCTGGCGACATTCTCCCTTGAGCCTGTGGACTCTCGGGAAGGATGGCTCTTGTGGTCCAAGATAATCATATTGGCGGTCATTGCCGTTGTCGTCCCTCTGGTCAAACCGAGGCAGTATACTCCTTTGGACTCCGAGGTATGCCTCCCAAACACGAGCTATTGGCGATGTTATTTATGCATATGCGATCCCAGGAACTGTCCCGCTCGAACCCAGAAGAAACAGCCTCAATCCTTTCACTTGTGACGTTTACTTTTTTGGATCCCCTTATTCTGCTGGCAAACCGCGTTCCGCACTTGGCCACGGAACAGCTACCCCCCATAGCATCCTACAACCGCGCGCAAAGCCTGGTCAAGACAAGCTATCCAACGCTGGACCCGTTCTCCGGAGGCAAGCAGCGCCACTTGTTCTGGGGGCTGCTGAGCGTGCTTCGTAAGTTCACTTTGCAACATGATGTTCTTGACGCGGCAGGCTAATGAAGACCCACAGGCGCCGATTATTTCAAGATAGCTGCAATGCTTGTACTGCACGTGTTGGCGGGGCTCGCGAACCCACTGGGTGTCAACCAGCTGCTGCGCTATATCGAGACTGGTGGAGATAATACTGATATACGACCATGGTTTTGGGTGGTATGGCTGCTCCTTTGCACCGTAATCGGCGGGCTGTCGCTCCAATGGCACAATTTTTTGGCGGTATGCTTATATTTATTCGCTCTTCGGTTTCTCATCATCGCATACGACTGACGCGGATTAATCCTAAGGTACGATTGACTGTACAGGCAGACGCGATCCTCACGTCCCTGATTTACGACCACGCGCTGCGCATCAGGATGAAGGCGGAGGTGTCTGACTCGGCAGTTGGAGCTGGAGTTGGAGTTGGTACTGGAGCTGCCAATATTGGAGTGGAGGGACCATCCAGAGACGCTGACGCGGCGCGTTTGGCCCAGGCCCAGTCAGCACTGCCTGCGGAGTCGCAGTCGTCTAAAGATGGGGACAACCACAGCGGTAGTAACATTGTAGGACGCCTAAACAACCTCGTCACGACCGACATCCAAACCATTACTCGTGGAAGAGATTGGTTGCTTCCTGGTGCGGTCCACCGTTACTTTGATATTTCGGCTTTCACATTGGCTGACGTCGTCCCAGTCCTTTATATTCCGCTGCAGGTAATCCTGAGCATCACGTTCTTGTATTACATTCTGGGATGGAGTGCCTTTGTGGCCTTGGCAGTGCTTCTTGCCCTGTTCCCTGTACCAGGATTCATCGCCAGCAAGCTCTCATCCACGCAAACCGGAAAGATGAAAGCAGTAAGTGGCGTGTGTTGTGTCCTTTGAAGTATCGCTAATATCCTGCAGGCCGACGAGCGAATACAAACCACCACAGAGAGTAAATCATCTCGTGTACATTTAACGTTCACTCGCTGACTATTTCCTGGTAGCCGTCAGCGTGATACGCATGATCAAGCTGTTTGGCTGGGAACGCAAGATGGAAAAGAAAATTTCGGATAAAAGAGTCAAGGAGATTCGCTGGGTTTTAAGAGGGAAGGTTATCGAGATGGCTATCGACGACTTGAAGTGCGCGTCCTCGATCCTATCTTTTGGTTCAGTCAATGCTAACCAGTTGACCGCCCCAGCTTCCTCATCCCCTTCATAACGATGATGGCTACATTTGGCACATACGTGCGTAATATTGCACACCGCGATAGACTCTACGATCTCATCGCTGCTTTCTAGACCTTCATCATGAAGGAAAGCCTTACCGCATCCATTGTGTTTTCTGCTATGACCGGTATGCGCAACGGTTTATCGGCCTTGTTGCATTCACTTACGCTAGTACTAGTCCTCGGCATTCTACAAGAGCAAATGCATCTCATGCTTGGGATTACTCCGGCTGTTATTAAAGGTGAGACCTGCGTGGTATTATGAAGCGTCAAGTAATCCGACACTTCGTCTCCACAGCCAAAGTCTCTCTGGATCGTATCGGCGACTTCCTACGCAATGTCTGTACCAACTCTGTACACATATTCTGAGCGGGCACTGACTGTAACTCAGACCGAGCTTTTGGATGAATTTACAGAAGCCAAAGAATCAGATCAAGATATGTCTACCATGGACTCTGGCGCTATCGGATTCCGAGATGCCACTTTTTCTTGGTCAGCCGCATCTGAAGGAGCTGTGACACCGTCCAGGAAGCAATTCCGCCTACACCTCGAGAATGAAGTTCTCTTCAAGCCAGGTCAAATTAACCTCGTCGTTGGTCCGACGGGATGCGGTAAAACTTCTCTGTTGATGGCCCTTCTTGGGGAAATGCACTTCATTCCTTCTGTCCCCGGTGCTTGTTTTAACCTCCCCCGTGGTGGCGGTGTGGCGTTTGCTGCCCAGGAGTCCTGGGTTCTCAACGAGACTATCAAGGCATGATCACTATCTTTCATTCATAGATTCCCCCGACTTACAATCAACTTATTATAGGACAACATCCTCTTTGGCTCACCTTATGATGCACAAAGATACAAGAAAGGTGCGGTGCTTTAACTGCTTGCAGTTTGCATATCTTACGTGCTTCCAGTCATATCACAGTGCGCTTTAACCCACGACATTGAGTTGTTTGAGGCTGGCGACCAGACTGAAGTCGGCGAGAAGGGTCTTACGCTTAGCGGGGGTCAAAAGGTGCAGTTTGCTCGCACCAGTTACTCAGCTCTCCTACTCACCCCCGTCTCCTCATTTCAAAGGCCCGACTTACACTAGCGCGTGCCGTCTACTCGTCAGCCGAGATTCTTCTCTTGGATGATGTGAGTTGTCTTCAGTCATTCATAATGTCAAACTCATATCGCTGTAGGTATTGGCTGCCCTTGACGTCCATACGGCGAAACATATTGTAAAAAAGTGCTTTTCAGGTGACCTGATCAAAGACCGGACTGTGATCCTTGTGGTATGCGATTGTCTTCGCCATACTCCCAGATAATGCTCATGTACGCTTCAGACGCACAATGTTGCGTTGGCAAGCCCTATCGCCAATTACGTCGTCTCGCTATCCATCGACGGCCGGATACTCAGCCAGGGTTCCCTGAACGATGCCCTCGCTCTGGACAAGAGCCTTCTCGCGGACACAACCGCCGAGCAAGAGATACTGGAAAAATCTGAGGAACCGGTCGGCGACACGCAGCCCGCGGATGAAGCAGCTAAGAAGATCGAGGGGAAGCTTATCGTCCAGGAGGATGTTGCAGCAGGCTTCGTCAGCTGGGAAGCTTGCAAGTTATGGTTTGCTGGTCTTGCTGGCCGCCACCCTTACGTCTTCTGGACTGTGAGCATGACCGGAATATTCCTCGTCTGCGTTGCTATCGCTGTGAATGCATGGTGGCTGGGACAATGGGCAGCCCAGTACGATCATAAGCCCGCATCAGAGGTGGCTATATCCCAGTACGTTCTACTGCTGTCATTTGCGCGGGGATGCTGATGCGCCAGAAGCTACTTGGGCGTTTACGGGATCATTCTGCTCATAACAGCTATCATCTTCCCTATATCACACACCGTTTTCCTTTTTGGAACCATGCGGGCCTCCAAAGTCATTCACGACGCTTTGACCGAATCAGTGCTAGGGACCACTCTGCGTTGGTTGGACATAACTCCCACCTCGCGCATAACAACTCGTCTCACTCAAGACATCGCAACAGGTATGAGCCCTCTCCGTCCTACGTTTAGAATTATGCTAAATAGCCTCGACAGTCGACGATCAACTCCCCACATACTTCATACGGCTGGTCCAAAATGTAATGACGATGGCAGTGAAGCTCATTTCGGTCTTCCTGTACACCCCCATCTTCATTGTGCCAAGCATCGCAATGGGCGGTGTCGGCGCCTTCATGGGCAAACTTTTCGGCAAGGCGCAGCTTTCTGTACAGCGGGAGTTGAGCAATTCCCGCGCCCCCGTCTTGGGCCACTTTGAGGCTTCTGTTGCCGGTCTAGGTGAGTGACACTCAATCGTTGTGTGCTCTTTCAGCTCTGATTTATGCCTCAAGTATCCATTCGTGCGTATGGAGCACAGTCAGTGCTAAGACAGGGGTCCATGACCAGGATCGACAGATACTCCGTTGCTGCCCGCACGACTGAAAATCTCGACCGGCATGTTCTCGCTTTAGCGGCTGTGGCATGTAACACTCACGCGTTTCTATCTAGGTGGATCGACTTCCGCAGCTCGGTCCTCGGCGGCTTCTTTTTATCCGGCCTCGCCGCCGTATTGGTTTACGGAGACGCCGCCCTGCCTGGCGCCTCGGACGCTGGCTTTGCGCTGTCCCAGGCAACCGGGTTCAACTTCCTGATAATGGCAGTCGTCCGGCTTCTCAACATGTTCCAAGTCAGCGCTAACAGGTAAGCCTTGCGCAATGTTTATATACTACATGGATTTGACGAATATACCTAGTCTGGAGCGTATCGATGCCTACATCAACATCGAGCAGGAGCCCAAGCCGACTGTCGGTGGAACACCCCCAGCGTACTGGCCAGCTAGTGGAGATTTGCGGGTCGAGAAGCTGTCTGCGCGGTACTCCCCGGGTGGGCCGAAAGTTTTGAATGATATTTCATTCGACGTGAAGGCGGGGGAGCGTGTCGGTATTGGTACGTCTGCCTTCCACCGACCCGGATCCGGTACTCATTCCATTCTGCAGTTGGGCGCACCGGAAGCGGCAAGGTACAATGATTCCATTTCGCAGTGTGATGTATGCTGATCCGATGTGCCACAGAGCTCGCTGACGCTGTCGCTGCTGCGCTGCATCCCCACGGAGGGCTCCATGTACTACGACGGCATACCCACCCACAGCATCAACCTCGATGCCCTTCGCTCCAATATCACGATCATCCCGCAAGTGCCGGAGCTGCTTGCCGGCACCCTTCGCCAGAACGTGGACCCCTTTGATCAGTACGAGGACGCCGCGCTCAACGACGCGCTTCGTGCATCTGGGCTGTTTTCGCTGCAGGGTGAAATGGATGGAGGCAGGATCACGCTCGACACCGCGATTGCTGCTGGCGGAGGCAATCTGTCCGTGGGGCAGCGGCAGATATTAGCCCTCGCTCGAGCGATCGTGCGGGGCAGCAAGCTGCTTATCCTCGACGAAGGTCCGTTACTGCCACCTACTGTCGTGGGCCCTGGCTGATTGGCGGTGTTCAGCCACCTCTGCCATCGACTACAAGACGGACAGCATCATCCAGTCGTCGTTGCGGAACGAGCTGGGTCGCGATGTGACGCTGCTGGTCGTAGCTCACCGGCTGCAGACCATCATGGATTCGGACAAGATTGTGAGACTTTCGTCCTTGGCGCCCAGCCACGGAGAGCTGACTTTGCATGCAGATGGTGCTCGACGCTGGCCGGATCGTCGAGTTTGACAGCCCTCGCAAGCTCCTCCAGACTAAGGACGGATTTTTGAGGCGGCTGGTGGATGAGAGTGGAGACAGGGATGCCTTGATCGCAATGGCGGAAGGAAAGTGAAAGCGCGGCTGCACTCCACAGTGCTCGTGTGTAGATCTCTATTTATCCCTAATCTACGCGATCAGATAGCCGAGACCTCCAGAATAGACTTTTTGATTAAATGTTTCCTTAAACGACGCCTTTAGATCTCTTTATAGAAAGGGTACGGGGCAGGTGCCGCCAGCACACGATCATGGGGAACTCGGAAACTGAGACGCATGTGACATTGGGGAGCTCCCCCCTGGCTCCCCAATTCAGCGCTGTCAGCAGTAATACCGGCTGTATACTTTGCAATTTGATAACATAGTTAGTTACACGTCTCTGTCTCCTTCCGTCTCCTTCCCCTCCTCCTCTGAAGCCCATTCTCGGCTTTCTGCTGCGCCCAGGACGTAAATTCCCCCTAGTACGTAGCCAAGCAGACACGCGGAAGCGGGCAGGCACCGGTTTCGGCATCACAGGTAGGTATGCTACCCCACACGCTGCAGCAGAGTCGCGTTACGAATATTGATGAATTGCAGACAACATGATTTCAAGCTTTTGCGTGCTGGGTTCACCTCCGGGGACCTCCCAGATACGATTTCCGCCGTCGCGGCGAGCCTCACGCAAGTCTTCAATATCAGTCTGCAACGTGGACGCTCCGGCCTCGCCCAAATCCGAATGCAAGTCCGAATCCTCCCAGGAGTATTCTAGTATCAAAATGGCGCCGCCAGAGGATTCCGCCGTGTCTCTCCCCATTACAACCGCTCATCCTCCTACGCCGCCCGCCGTTGCAGAGCCCCACTATAGCCGCATGTACGGGCCTTATCACGGCGAGAGGAGGACTCCCCCCCTCCTCCGCACAACCTCCATGTATGAGACGTCTTCTTCTGGCTCCACGGCGCCGAAACTGCCTCCTCGATCACCGTTCCGCGCGCGGCCGCGAGCTATATTCTCGTCAAGCCAGATACTGCAGGACGCCCGTAACCTTGCCGCTCAAGTGGATGACATGCCATCGCAGAGGGCGAGCGAAGCATCGCTGGCAGCGCTGCTGGAGTCGATGGCGTTGGACCAGGAGAACACATCAACCCCATCCCCATCAGATTCACGCTCGGTCTTGTCCACGGCATCGATCGAGAATGAGGCCGCTGCCTCCACTTCATCGCTGCCACCGGCACCTCCGTCAATGCCCAAACGCGCCCATGCCCTGGTCGAACTCTTATCGTCGGAGCGCGCGTATGCGAGTGATTTAGTGCTCATCCGACAGATACACATTCCCCTTGCATTAGGTGCGTCGTGTGGCTGTTATCTCATGGTTCCTTATTCACGTGCACCACGCAGGGCAACCCGAGCCATTTCACCTGAACCCCGCAACACCACCCTCATCAAACTCATCGACACGCACGCGGTCGACAGCCTCGGAATCGTCGACCACGTCGTCTACACTAGGTCCTCCCATGACACGCGAAGACGCGAAGATAATATTCAGCAACATCACCGACCTTGCGATATTTGCGGATACATTTGGGGACCGCTTAGAGGATGCGCTGGGATCGGTGCTGGACGGTGGTACGGGAGATGACCGGGTCGGTGCCCTGTTCCTCGAGCTGGTGAGTAATTATGCATCCACCCCCAAGTGGCCGTTCTCATTTGCTTTGGCTAGATTCCCGCTATGGAGCCGCTATACAAGACATACATCACGAAGCACGCCGCGGCGCTGTCTCATCTCAGCGACCTGCCAGTGACGCCAGCACTGACAGCCTACCTGGCGCGCAGCAGGACGCTTGCTACGAACCTCACGCATGCGTGGGACCTGCCGTCGCTCCTCATCAAGCCCGTCCAGCGCCTGCTGAAGTACGCGCTCCTCCTATCCGCGATCATCGCCGACACCGCCGAGACGCACCCGGACAAGGCGAACCTGAAGCTGGCGCGGACAAAGATGGAGGATGTGGCGCGGGGCGTGAACGAGGACCGGCGGCGGTGGGAGGTGGTCAAGGAGGTGCTGGGCACGAAGCCGGGCGAGAAGGGGAAGAAGGTGCCCGTGGTCATGCAGGCGACTGCGCGCATACGCAACATGCGCTCGCACAAGGACAGGGCGGAGAGCAACCAGGAGGCCGAGCTGGTCGAGGCGATGGAGCTGGAGCTGAAGCGGAGCGACGAGTTCATCAACCAGTTCGCAAAGGACGTGGTGGCGTGGGGCCAGACCGTCAAGGGCACTGTCCTGTCTTTGCGGCAGTGGGCGACAGGGTTCGCGCAGGTCATAGGGTTGTCGCCAGAGCAGAACTCCGAGGCGTTCGACGCATTCATGGTCGTCATCGAGCAGCAGCTCATGCCTCTGGGCGATGATCTGCAGGCGATTATCAAGGACAAATTTCTGCCCTCGCTCGCGCTGCTTGTTGAGAGTATGAAGGCGCCTCTACGGCTATTGGAGGCGATGAACACGCTGGAGCCCCTGCATTACAGCCTGCTTAACAACAACTACGCAAAGGGTCGACCGCCGCCGCAGATGCTCGAGGCGTCGCAGTCGTACATCGCATTGCGCGGACAGTTACACTCGGAGCTCCCTCAGTATCTCAAGCTACTTGACAAAGGCATAGCGGCGTCTATCATGCAGCTAGCTCACTGGCAAACGGCTTACTGGGCAGATGTGCGCGAACGGTGGGGCGGTCTATGGGAGGCTTTGCGGGTTGAAGGCGAAAGGAATGCAGGGGCGGCAGAAACGGAGCGAGTGTGGTGGGGGCGATGGGAAGAGGTCGCGGCCTTTCTTCACGGCCTCAACGTCGTCAATCCCAAGAAGATCTACATTGAGAAGCCTTTGAGACGGGCGACCCAGGAGGCGGCGCCGGCCAGCATCGTGATCAACATGCTCGCATCTCTGAACTCGGCTAATGCTCCGGCGTCCACGTCGCCGCCCACTATGCGGTCCCCGAAGTCGCCTAGCTCGGTGCGAAGGCCGAGTACGATGGAGGGCAGCTCGCCGAAGACCCCGCGACGGCGGTCCAAGGACAGCTCCAAGTCGGGCAAGTCGAGAGTGTCCCGACACTCGCAGCCCGTGGAAGACCTCAGCGAGTATGCGTACATTGCTATACCGCATCCGATGCCCATCTCAATGCCCAAGCCAATCATGTCACCCAGGACGAAATCCAACCCGATAGGGGTCCCGCGCTTGGGCCCGCGGCCCTCTGTGTCCTCGAGTTCGTCGACAATAACGTTGCCGATCGACCGCCACTCAAGCGCCCCGGAGGTCGAGTCCCACAGCGAGGCCCGCGGTCGGCCCGCCCGCAGATCGAGCATCAGACAAAAACTCTCTGAGAACCTGCGCCCGCCGTCTCGATCGAAGTCCATCGAGATGACGCCCCCGCCTCTGGGCACTACCACATTCTACACCACTGCGCATCCCATGCCGGCCATGCGCCATTCCGTCGCCTCCATGTCCTCCATGTCCAAGATCCAACGAGAGAGGGCCTTATATTCCTGCCGCGTTGTTCACCCATGCAGTCCCCCGGACGGGGTTCAATATCGCAAATTGCCATTCTTCACGCTGCAAGTGAACGCCATCTTTGATGTTCTGCGTGAGTTCGGGCATCCTTCGCTGCATCCAGACCTGCCGCTTTATGTGGACGACGGCGAAGATTGTCTGCTGCTAGTTCGGGATTATGTGGGGCAGGTCGGATGGTCTTTGGCGAGCTTCTTGATACCCTTGGACTGAACTAACGCTAGAATATCTTATACTGGAGCAATATGTTATGTATGATGTGTGCTGAACGCTGTATGTTGTTGTACTATGCCTGTATAGCTATGATTTACGTTTTCTCAATAGGACGGTGGATAATTTTTATTTGCAACTGAAAGCAGGACAGCATGAGATGATAACTATGATAAACTAAGATGGATGTATGTTACGTGCGGGTAACTGCGGGCCGAGCAGTCACACCAGTGGCTTCAGGAGGCTCGTGTGCTGAGGCTGGCATGACACGGCCATCACGGTCCAAGGGCCAGAATGAATTCCTGAACAACCCTGTCGGATCATACTTTTTCTTCAGGTCCTTGAGACGATCCCAATTAGATCCATACGATGCCATCACACGCTCCGGCGGCTCGTCACGCGCCAGGAACTAAGAGCGCCAGGATGAGTTGAAACAGACTTGAGAGCAAATATGAAAAGCGTTACGCACAGCTGGCACAGGCCCACCAGAGTTGACCGGCAAGAGCGTCCCCGAGATCCAGTCCTCTGCTGTTGACCTGCATAAGAGGTCAGGATTACCCATCTCCCACTGGTGCAGGGCCACTATGTTGAATGACGCTTCCCGCTGGGACTTGGGTATACATGTATCCTCGTGGTCCACGAGCGCACCGCCACCGAGCTCGAACAACCACGCTGTAGTCGATGAGTAACATAAAATATACATGTGCTGGGGTTGACTCACTGCACCCCATGGGGCCTGTCGAGAACTTCATTACCGACTGATGAATGATATCATCCGGCAACGAAGTGACTAGCGCGCTTCGTATGAACCACTGCCGTCCTGCCACCCCACGGAGAACCTGCGCTACGCTGTCTTGTTGGTTTAGGAACGTTTTTTCGTGCACTTCATTCAGCAGGCAGCGCTCCCCATCCCACGAGGAGATGGCATGCAGGTACTCCTGCCCCTGCTCCTTCGGCCCGAGATAGCACAGCTGAATGACCACGAGCGAGTCTTTGCCCTTGGGCCCGGCAGTGAGGAGGACGTTCGCGTAGAGCTCGCGTGGGGCGCCTTTGATGCAGTCGCGGAAGTGCTTGATAAGAGAGGGAGCAGTGGCGCGGTGGAAGCGGCTGAAATACATACATTCAGTTATGATCCTTCCAGTGAACAGCGAAAAGCATTACTAGATGAGATTTCCAGCAAAAACGACTGGCAAGGGGAAAGCCAGCGCCTTGTACCGGACCGCGACTCCGAACGCAGGGCCTGCGCCTCTTACAGCCCACCAGAGATCTAACAGCCGCGTTTCAGCTACACGCACCTCTAATTCTGACGCAACAGAGCGACTCACCTGCATTCTCTCGTTCATTAGCAATCACAATACGCCCATCTGCCAACACCATCTCCACTTCGACCAGATTGTCGACGCTGAAGCCTCGCAAGCGCGTCTGGAAGCCAAACCCCCCGAGAAGCATCACGCTTGAGCCCACCGGGTGCGCGGCACTGCAAACATCCAAGCCCGTTAGCGTCGTACCAGCGAAGAAACAATAAAGAAACGCACAAAGGAACGTGATAAGGCACCTCCCCGCGCATGCCTGATAGGCACGTTCCCTCAAGCGGATGCGCCGCGGTGTACCGGTCGATTTCCTTCTGCCTTTTCCCCGCCCCGAAAGTCACGTACGCGTGCGTATGGATTGGGGTGGCACGGGAGTTGTCACCCGAGAAGGATGCCATCATGTTCATGCTCATGCCCACGCTCATACCCATGCTCATGTTCGCCGCCATGGGCTGCGTGCCGGGAGCGAGGCCGAAGGCGCTGTACCTCGGGCGTGGCTGGGACGCGGAGGGCGCGTGTGGGTCGAGGTTCATATAGGCGAATGGGTCGACCCTGCCACTGCCGCCGCTAGCAGGCAATGGGGTGGGGAGAGGAGGCTGGTTGACGTTGCTGCCGTGCAAGCCTGAGCCAGAGCCAGAACTAGCAGAGCCGGAGCCAAAGCCAGAGTCAGGTGATGTGGAAGCATGGAGCCTGGGACGCTTCTCCTCGTCCTCTGGCACAGGTGAGGGAGAGTCAGCGTCAGAAGTATTCGAGCTCAGCACCTGCCCCTGACTCGACGTCCCCCCCGCAGACCCACTGCCCGTACCCGTGGCACTTGAGGTACCGGATTCGACCGAGACTTGGCGATCCGGGACGACAACTTCAATACGCCTCCTAATCGGTCGAGACGGCCCTTCACTGGGGGTGGTGGCGGGGAGCTGATCGAGCTCGGGGCCTCTAAGGAAGCCCGCGACGGTGCGAGAGGCATTGTCGTAGGAGCGAAGGTTGTCATCATCCTCCCGCCTGCGCTTGCCCGTCTTGCCCGTTGACAGTGGTGTGGATCCGGACTGCGAAGAGGAGGCAGCCGGCTCTTCTTCGTCTGTGGAGGCGATACGGAGGGAGGTGAAGCCGCCGCCCGGCAATGGCGGCTCAATATCGATACCTTCGATCCTGCTCATGTCGATGATGATGTCTCCACCAACGGCCCACCCTGCAGTGCCAAAGCCGCCAGATTTGATAGATGGTGAGAGGGAGTGCTTTGCGCATATTATAATGGTGCTGTGTGGTGCCAATATTAGTCGACTGAAGGGATTTAGAATGTAGTAGAGCGTGACGGGAAACTGACCGGGAAACATCTTCAGCATCGAGAGGACACACGACCGCCTTTGCGCAGGTGATCACACTGCCATTGAAGATTCGTGAATAGTCCACAAAGCTACCCATCAATGGAACCCATCAGCGCTCAAAACTCATACAGCGAGAGATAGGAGCGCACCTGGAGTCGTCCTGAGGATAGACGTCGCCTCGAATAGCAGCAAGCAGCTCATCAACGACGGACTTAGGGAGAGGATCCCCAACTAACATAAGTTGATCTGGACTCATTAGAAAGATAGAGGGCCTTCCAGAGAGCACAATCTTGAAATCATTCGGACTAGGCGCAAGGTGGTCTTATATTCGGCTCATTTTGGTGGCGTGCGTGACATCAGGGTCCTGTGATTTGTGATGCTCCCGACTGGGCATTTCGCTCCCCAATTCAATTTTAAATCGTTTGTTTACACCATAGATTGAAACCTGGTTACCAGCTCAAAGTACTGCAAGCAGCCAGTCAAAAAAAGGCTGAAAACATTCGTAAAGCCTGCGCCTCGAAGCGCTCACGATCGTATGCGTTACCAGGTACCCAGCCCTTTCCAGTTCTGCCAGGCACTGTGTGGTGCAAGGTGGTGCTGATATTTACTGAAAATAGTAAGAGCAGTGCAGGATCTTCAGTGGCGAGGCTGTATCCGGATCCGAGTAACTCAATCACGCCGCATTGAAGCTTCACTGGTCTCGTGAACTCGTCGGAGGGAGTTGGGGTTGATATTGACAACGACGTTGACAAAAATACTTGGTGGGGGGCCGTCCTGCGCCCGAGCCACCCTACATATAAGTAACAAGAAATGAAGTCCATTTTATGTACATATGCATTATTCAAAATAATCCTGAGTACTTAGTCTGCCGCATAGTGCACAACATGTTTAGTGCCCGCGCCACGACTCCCGGAGAATCGGACATGCTCCAGCGAGGCCACAAACCCAATCAGACTTTGTTTCTACTATGGTGATAGGCTAGCTCATCGTAGACATGTATTTGTATTTCGGGGGAGTCGCGGAGTCGCGGAGATCACCTATCACCTAGATCTGTCTGTGAATGTGCGGCTCGACGTCTCCGAGGCCGTCCAAGTGCCGTCGAGAGATATTTGACAATGTGTCGTTGTTGACGATCATATCCGCAACATTCCCGCGACGGCTAGCCGGTGAAATATAAAGATCTGCAAGCCACGTCGGCGGAGGACCGTAGATGAAGTCTGCCATAATTTGTCCTGCCATTCGAAATTTCAACTTGCATTCGACATTTGCCAGGTCCTGAGAATTCATACACTCCCCGTCAACGAGATCAAAGCATTTCGTAACGCTCTGGAATCTGGAATCGGGAAGAGAGACGTGAAAGGGCAGCGATATTATGTACGACTCCTATCAGGAGTGACCAGGGCGGCGCGGGGAACTTTGCGAATTCAATAGGATTGATTGATCAGCGCGGCGTTCGCGTATATCAAGCTTCAACGATTCAGCTCTCATGAAGAGTGGAATGGGAGGCGCTCGCGCGACAAGCCGTTCTAGCTTCGGTGAGCCGGTCATAATTGCGGCCAGGGAACTTGGTTGGCAATGGTGGACTAAGTGGTATTCAACGGCCGCCGTGCTGGTGTGAAGCATGAATTCCCCGACAGGCCATTTACCGGTCGTGACTACGCCCAAGCAAACCTGCGATTTGGCCTACAGTTCGGGTCAGTTACAATCACCATCAACGGCGGTGAAATACAGCATTGAAAAATTTGCAAGGCCACCCGAATCAGGGTGAATCATTCGCAGAAATTGGCGGATGCACATAAATAGGGTCGTACTCGTTGAGCTTTAACGCCTTGAAAAGACGTATGATCATTTGTGCAGGCAGTGTTAGGATGACGGGGTACGGGGCCTTGGCTCAACGGTGATGAACTAAAGGGGTATTGGCAGGCCTTTATGATGTATATACACAGCGAGCCAATAGCTGTCTTCAACCCATTTCCGCCAGTCTGCAGCCGTGCAGTCACAGCAAACCGACAAGGGGAGGCAGAAAGAACTCAGAACAAGCGCAGGCTATCAGAAGAGCGCATTCCCGGGGTATAGATATTCACAAACAAGACCCCCATATCATCTGAGCAGTCCCTGAACGAGCACGGCGTTTTCGTTTCACCAGAATTCGGAAGATGTTTATGACTCTCACCAGAGGGCCGTGAGGTGATGAGCTCGACATACAAGGTCACATGAGATCGTTGCCAGCAGACTAATAAGATAAGCCAGGCAGTGATACGAAGGACTGTAATGGCGGCATCGCTTCCTAGCAGCTGATCGGCCAGGTGGACGTGAAGAGCGTTTCAATTGTGACAGCAGTACTTGGCATCTGCCGCTGCCAGCGAAAACCTGGCGCCTGCCGTTGACAGAGTCTGTGCAGTGCGGTGGTTACAATATAAGTGATATCGATAGCAGATTTAACAGTTCGCTCTAGACTGGGGTTTTAGATGTGATGAGGACTATCCAAGTTCAAAAGGCCCAAGGGGTCAAAGGTTGGTCAAAGGTAAAGTTAACGGGCGCTTAACAAAGTGCTGGTGCTTCTCTGAACGTGACACGATACCCCAAGCTACAGCACACTTGGAAACATGGATTTCTTCAATCAGGTCAATATCGCCCTCAGAGGGCCAACAGGTGCCCCCCAAACTGCAGTCGACACCATCGGCAAACTCAGCGATCGCCTGTCTCCTTCTACCCTCTTGGCTGATCGACGTGCTGCGGTCTTGTCCCTGAAAGGCCTCTCTCGGGACCACACCCAAGATGTCGGAGATCGTGCGCTGCCGGGGCTTGTGGAGGTCCTCCAGAACGATGCGGACATAGATTCAGACATAGGCAAAGCCGTTCTGGAGACGCTGAATACACTGTGCGATACAGATGAGAGTACGTCCCCAGGCGGAAAGGATCTCGGGTTCAAGCACACGGACTATGTCCTGTCGAATGACAAGGCGGCAAACTGTCTCTTCGCGCTGCTTGGGGACACCAGTTTCTACATACGTTATGCGACTCTGCAGTTGTTATCAACGCTGCTGCAAAACAGACGCTTAGTCGTTCAGGCGTATTTTCTCAAGGCAGCTGCAGGCCCTGCGAGTGTTATAGCAGTCTTGGACGATAAGAGGGAAATCTTGCGCAATGGTGAGTCACTTGTATCCATCTTGGAACTTCTGGGTATCGTCTGACGTAAATACGGACAGAGGGAATCATTATGGTGCAATCTTTAATCTCTCAATCTCCAGACATTCAAAAGATCCTCGCCTTCGAGGGTGCTTTTGAAAAACTCTTCAACACTATCAGTCAGGGAGGTGGTGTAGAAGGAGGCATCGTTGCACACGACGCACTGGTTGCTGTTGATGGTCTTCTGCGCTTCAATGCATCTAATCAAGTACATGACAACTATTCCCTTCGCAAATAACACATCAGCTCACCTATTATCCAGAGCTATTTCCGGGAAATAGGTCTCCCCCCAGTACTCCTACGTATACTTCTGTTCGCGCCCGACCTACTTATGCACGACCCCGCCCCGCAAGAATTTGCCTTACAATTCTGGGACGATCAGAAGGCGACGAATGCATCTTTGGTGCTCGGCATATTAGGGATGCTTATCAGCTCAAAATCTCACAACGTGAGTCGGTCTTTTTTGCCTTCCTTCCCTGCTGACCGACTTTTGTAGCCCCAAGAAACCATGGCATTGACCCGCTGTCTCGTGGAGATTGCGTTGGCCTCCAACGCCCCCGCACGGCTAAAGACTCAGGTACGCTATCACATCCCTTGGTTTCGCGTGCACGTTGATTGATTGATCATGATGCAGGCTTTGCGACTACTGCCAACAAATCTCGATTTCCCTCTCCCCGAAATTATACTTACGCCATACATGCCGGTTCCAGAGTCCAATGGGGAGGAGTGGGACCGTCTTGAGCCGGCCTCTGCCCTCGATGCCCTAGTTGAACTCGTTTTACATGGCGAATACAATGGGCTCAATAGTGATAAGAGGGTCAAGGAGGGATTGGAACTGCGAACTGCTGCCGTATCTGTATTTGAGGTGCGCAATTATGGATCTAGTGAGGTATGATCATTGATGTCCTTTCCTAGAATTTCGTGCGGAATGAAGACATCCGGCAGGCTATCGTCGCGGCTATGGCCCCTTCTGAAGGTTGCTTTCCTCCCTTCTGTCATTTAACTATGGTTGACTTATGCACATTATCAGATACATCTAATCCCAAGCCTACCACACCTCTGCTGCACGCGCTCTCTTCACCGCCTGACTCTCCCCTCGGGCCAGCGGCCGTCACATCCACTCACCTCGCAACGCAACTCTTCTCTCACCTGCTGCGCGCCTCTCCTCGCGCCAAAGACACCGCCCGGGCGATCAAACCCCCGCCCCTCAGCCCAGAACATGCATCGGACGCCCCTGGGCAATTCTTCGTACCCGCCGATGGGCCACCCCCAGCAACAGCCGCGGCACCTGAAGATGACAACGACGACGACGACGACGACGAGCCACCGCAGTCTCTGATTCAGCAGCTGAGCGAAAACCTGTCATTGGCGTTTTTGTCCAGGTCACGTGTGGAAAACTCGGACAGGGAGGCGAGAGAGTGGGATAGGCTAGTAGTTGGGTACCTCTGTTTGCTCTCGCAGTGGCTCTGGGAAGACCCGAAGGCTGTGAGGGAGTTTTTGGAAGCTGGTGGACTGGGCGTCGTGCGTCGTCATCTATCTCTATTTTGGACTGTTGTTAACGTGTTTGCCTTCAGCTGGTGGAGCAAACGAATCAGACTTCCGAAGTGGACGTTGTCGTACCTGCGCTTTGCGCGTTCTTGCTAGGGATATGCTACGAGTTCAATCGTGAACCAGGGGAGATTACGAGGTTCGTCGCGCCTTGCTTCCAAGTCACTGTCGGTCCTGAACTCCGCACCAGAGGGACAATACGTCCACTCCTTGATAGGTTAGGCGTGGATAGACTTGTGGGGCGTATGTCACGCCTCCGGGAAGACGAAAGATTCAAGTCCGTAGGCCCCGACTCCATCGTACTACCGTACCCCACACCGGCAAACGCCCAGATTGGCCTAAGACCGGAGGGTACTGACGAAGGAGAAATATGGTTCGACTGGGCTTTTGTGGATTTCTGGAAGTCAAACTACTGTCAGTTAACTTTATATTGCGATCTTCGTGTGATATGTGAATCTAACATCGCGATTCGCGGACAGACACAGTACAAAGAGGGTTTTCAAATGACCCAAAGTCTTTGGCGTCATCTTCAGGCGCGAATGCAGAATCCGCAATGCTCATTGCGTCATTGCGAGAGGTCATACATAACCAGTCACGAGAGATTGAATCTATGCAGGCAAAAGTGAAGGAACTCTCGGCTGGCAGCAATGAGGTCAGACTTTCGGTCTTTTCCCCTATCTTATATGATGCTCATTCTAATTCAAAATATACAGCACCAAAGTCAATTAGAGTCGCAGGTCGCCTCTTTGAAGACCGAAGTGCAGAAGTCTGAGGAGAAGACAAAAGAGGTGGAAAAGGAACAAGAAGACTTGCTCGTCTTACTTGACGAAGTCACAACGAAGCGGAAGCACGACAAGGAAAGGATGCGTCTGGCTGGGCTGGATGTATCAGAGGATGAGGCTGATGACGACGATGATGACGACGACGAGGATGAGGAAGACGAAGACGAAGAGTAGCCTCCCCCAATTCGTACTTTGAGAGTGAAGATAATTAGGGCTGTCATCTAGCACGTACATATCACAGACACCGTCTCTAAGAAGCTTGATAGGGGGCCCCCAGCATCACACTTAGACAATTATATTCCTTCATGGCTCACGGGTGCTCCTTTTCTGATCAAGTGGTATAGATAGATCAAGAAACTACCAAGAAAACCAAGATAATAAGATAGTAGGACGCTAATGTTCCTCTTTCATCCTTTTTGCAGGACCATTTCCCTCCCCCGTTGCCGGTCTCTTACGCATAGCTTTGTATGTTATGGAGGCTTGGTGCGTAGTCAGTCTGCTGTTGCATGATGAACAAAACACCGAAGAGCAAGCACTGACCTGCCACATCTGGGCGCCGTGGTGGATCATATGGCGGCTCTTGCTTGACCTTAGGGATAGAAGGCGCTACAGGCTGCTGCAGCTCCTGTATGAGCTCAGCGAGCAGATCACTGGCGGCTCTTTCTATACAACACCAACGTCATCAAGCGGTCTCCTCGATAGTGAATATGTTACGGACCTGCTTCTGTCTCCTTGTTATCCTCCGCTTTGATGGGGGCGGATTCTGCTTCTGGGTAAATCATGAGATTACGCAAATGACCGCTACACTTGCAGAAGACGCACTTCTCTCAAGCCGAGTAGGAGGCAACGATGCGATACTCTCCCCGAGAGACAGCGATGGCTCGTAAGTCTCTAGATCACTTAGTATCAGTGCTGGTCGGCGTGCATGGATGCAGATATATATTAAACTATTTCCGCACCTGATGCGTGTTCGACCTTAACTGCAGTTTGGGCACCTGAAGCTACGGAAATTGAACGTGTTAGCAGTTGAAATTTGGACATAGCAGGTGCCCAAAGAAAGTGTGCGTTGACACGTACAGGCTTGTCGTGATATGTAGTGCTGCGGTAAAGACGCGAGACTGCTTTGGAGGACTTCAGAGGCTTGGTAGGCATTTGAATCTGCACTTGTTCAGGAAGGTCCCGTGCTAGTATCCGGCATGAGCACATACCTGGCTCGGATTTGACAGCAGGATGCGGATTGGCTGTGCAAAGTGATAAGAATAGATTGGGATGTTGAACGAGAAGAACCACCCACATGAAGTCAGTCTGCTATTTGGAAGAGACTTGATGGTTTCGAGTAGTGTCGACGAAGGTTGGTACTCTATTGAGCATTAATTTGTCAGAATATGTAAGGCGTATCTAGAAGAGACAAATAGCTACCTGGTTCTGTCTTAATTTCACCTCCAAACGTATCAGCTGTCACGGGCTCTCTGAGTAGTTGCAGTGCCGCTTCCTCTGGTGGTAGCAGCAGTTAGTAACAAGGAGGACGTCGATCTCAGCTGTGAAGACACACCCTGATCATACGGATCGAATTTGTCCAACGAGAGAGGCACAGATGGTGCGACTTCGGCCTTTATGATGGGGTATAGCGTTGAATGCGAAGGATGATGTGCGGGCGGTTCATATGGTGTGAAAAGATTCTGTCACTGGGGTTAGGGTTGAAAGCATGACTGAAATTTGCGCTTACGGACTTCGGGGGGTGGAGGTGTAGGTGGCGGAGTCGAAATTCGCGTCCATCCCTTGGGCAATGGAAGAGCCAGGCCTTTCAGCCAGGATAACTTGGCGACGTCCACGAAATGCGGTCGCAGAGGGTAGGGATCTTTCATAGCAAAAGTTTGGAGGATCTTTGGAGGGGGGAGTTCAGAGGTCGGGTGGTGTTCATTCCATTGATCTTTTCGACGATGAATCTCAAACGGCTAATAAGCAATTTGTTTAATGACGCACGATTGCTCGGCTCCCCATGTTGGCGATAGTTGTATTCGAGGATTAGTGAAACAGGGTGTCGACCGTTAGACCCATTTTGGTGTTCAAGAAAAACTGACCAGCGGTGCTCTCCGATTATGACACTTATGTCGGTTTCTTCGGGGAGCTGCACAATGACTTCGGATTGCTGCATCCACTATGTATTAGTTATTCTTATGGATGGTTGAGTGCGGAAAGACTCACAGTATTACGCGCATAGATAACCTCTACTTGTAACTCATCTTCTGCTCTGCTGCCCTTGCGCTGCCCACGCAGCATCGAGCGGACCCACACTCCGAGCCTGTCGTAGTCTGTCTTACCACGCTTTCCAGCATCCAGCATCCCCCATGGATAGACGACAACTACGTATTTGCATTCTGGGATATCAGTATAAGGGGGCCCTTTCTTCTTTGGCATGAGGTAGAAATTTAGAATAGAGTAGGTAAAGCTGTGGGATGCTCGGCCCGGCAGGGGTTTGTTGATGGTAGTTTGATTCTAACGTCGACGGTCGTTGCCTTTTCAAGAACAGGTCCGCCGGGTCCCGCTCACAGGGGGCATTGATTAATTTGTGGTTGCAAAACAGCCGATGAACAATGGAGACACGGAAACCGTATTCTGGTGGATTTTGGCTTCAAAACTTTGGACAGTCATGCAGTCTGTTTTTACTGTAGTTGAGCCACAAACAAAACATAGAACAATGGTGATGTTTCCGGTCAAAACATGACAGATTCTGGCCCACACGTTCAAATGCTTTGTCTCCGAATGGCTCTGTATTTTTCTCACTATATTTGTGGCTTGATCATATCAAAAAGATCATTCATAATTATCAAAATTTTGGTGGCCACAATTCTTTCGAGCCATGGTTTCCGTGTATCCCAATGTTTCTCAGCTATTTTCCTAAAAAATCTGATAATGCAAGGGTGCGGTATAGCCGCAGAATCCTAAGGCATTGCCAAGAACAACTTCTCCAAGAACAACTCTGACCTCCACAGCTTCTCAAACATAGCTAGTGTCAGCCTTTCTAGTATCATCATTGCGCCCAATACCGTCAACACTGCCAACCTCACTACGCGGTCGAGATGTTCAACTACCGTCTCTAAATGAAGAATGCTTTCTGGATCGTATGAGTCATTGTCGCACGTAACTGGTACGCTCTCACTTCATATCGAGGAAGGAAATGGTGGCTTTCATCAAGTTTCTTACAATATAGTCAATGTCATGGCGCTTAATTCTCTGGCGCTGCGCCTACGCCTGCTCCTGGCGTGTCCTATCCAATCTTCTCGACGCGACCAACAGGCTAAAATCCCGGAAAGAAATGTGCCTCTACCAGATCTGACAATCTCGGCGCAAGAAACGAGGTCGGGATCTTCACTGGTGTTCGTTGGAACACTGCGACACATCCTAACACGTGTATCCACAAATATGAAGCGAGAAGGGCGAGAAGAACTCTGACAGTCAAGTATTCAGTCTCGCGTATATATCAGTAGGAGGGATATAAAACCTCTGATGATTACTAGCGACCGGATAGCGACTTCCACTACACTCCGGCTCATTCAGCACTCGTTATCCGTGTTTGCATAAGTTCCAAGGCGACAAGCTCCGTCGCAGTTGCGTTTGCGTATAGTTCCGCCCGGGCCGCAGAGACGTTATCGTCGACGTCCAGTGAGCGGAGAATCATGGCGCGAAACACTTTGCAAGTCATAATTGTCTCTACGATGGCTGCTGGCACCGTGAAGATCGCTTGGTAAATCGGGCCGACAGGTGAAAGAGCAATGATCGCTGCTGCAAGTATGGACACGAGAGTGGTGCTAGAGATGTTCCCTTTAGACTCTGAAACACAGCAAGGAAGACAACGTACAAGTAGTATAGTTGTCCATCCTGGAGAATACGGCGCATCGTACGAGGAAGGCCGTACCCGTGGATAAAGGTTAAAATCCAAGGTGCGGTTGTCGTTGCCGTGTAGGAGGTCAGACGGACAGAGATGGCGATAAAGATGCAGGTATCATATGCGAAATTCAACCACAGGGAAATGACTGTGGTTGGTCCTACTTTTGTAATGGTGCAGGAACTAGTCTGTCCCAGGGGCTGCCAATGAGGTTTAGGTATGAGCTGAATTAGTATAACGATTTTCGCTGTGCTGGACTCACAGATGCGTGTACCACCAAGTCGATCGACATCCGCGAGCACACTACGGCAAGCCACCCCACTCCAAGAAACAATGTGACTAGCTTTGAATTGCCATAGACTGCACGGACGCGAAGAAGAAAGAGAGTTGCTTTAGCAGCAGTTCCTATAACTGTTATTTGTGATGTTAAGTTACTTAGGAGAGCTGAAAGCATTGAGATAACACGGACCGGCCATGGCACCAATGCTATTGAATACGGCTGAGCAGCTGTTTTCCCCTTCGATTCGGATGAATACATATGGAGTATCATGTATAATATTCGAAGCTTACCTGGTGGGACTCCCAAATAAAATATCAAGGTCAAAACGCACAGCATTACAGCGCTAGCCCGCGCCAGAAAGTAGGCAAGCACAGCGAAACTTCCTCTGCGTCTGTTGACTATTCGACATTCCTCGGCCAGTGCAAGAGTCCAGTCCCACGTCACAGCCTGGGGCGCGCTGAGTTCGAGGGAGGCCCGGTATTACTGTGAAATCGCGTACCGTTAATGTGGCCCAGGTGATGTACGTAGCGGCTTGCGCCTGTAACAATTGTACTATCACATCTGTCTCGTCCGAGTCACGTAAGCCGAGTGCCATTAATCTTCGCGAGCCTGCCTTCAGAGACAACAGGCAGGTCAGCGAACCGGAAGAGAGGGGGAGAAAAGGATGGTCTCTCGAAACAAGCCATCCAGATTCGAGCGCGGCCCGATCAATAAATAAATTAGAAATCATCAATGTCATGGAGTTTGAGCGCCGGCCCCTGAGGCACATGGGCATCCCACGCCACAATCGCTGCTTAAGTCCACTACACCACCCAATTAGGTAGTTACCACCTTTAGGCTGGGAATTGATAAGGGTCTCCTTCGATCCAATAGCATCAGCTGTGGATAGCTCTGCATGCGTTTTTGATATCCCAGCAAAGCCCGCAATGACATAATGACATTGCTATGATATTCACTAATTTAGCGACGATTGGCTTCGAGCACCATGTGGCGCAGGGCCAGAAGGGTGGTTTGTAACAGACATCATATTGCGCCTCATTATATAACCGTGCCAAGGAACAACTCATTTGCCGACGCCGAGCCGCTGCGCGCAGCCATGGATACGTTGATGGTTTTTCCAACGTTCAAGGTTCAAATTCAAGACTTGCAGCAGGCTCTTCAAATCAGCCGCTCGAGTGAAAGGTAGAGAGCTTCGTATCGTCCCGGTAACGAAAATATGT
The DNA here is from genome assembly GCA_001630335.1 of Athelia psychrophila. NCBI lineage: Eukaryota > Fungi > Basidiomycota > Agaricomycetes > Atheliales > Atheliaceae > Athelia > Athelia psychrophila. Next base: position 163,376 of record KV417573.1, read on the forward strand.
TGTACTTAATTTGTGCTGTCATAAGTATAGCACGTGAATTTTCCTTTCTTGAAACCTCTTAACACTCTCTACTTTTCACTCGAGCGGCTGGTTTTAGGAGTCTCGGAAACGGGGTGCACCAAGGCCCTGTCAAGGTGCTTTTTGCTCATGAAAGGATGTGCGCGTATCGATCTGAGGAGATCACGGAAGCCGTGTCATGGATGGTGGTAGAATACGGGCGATCCGAGCCATCACTTTCAAAGTTCAAGTGTCGTCGCTCACCTCGAAGTTCATTCCATTAGAGGCCATACCCGGCAGAAAAGGTTTCATACCTTCTATAGGAGGCAAATAAGCATCGCCTTTCAACTCCCGCGCTTTGACGTTCTCCCAGTCCACGCCAGATAAATACGGGTGCTGTTGTATGGTAACCCAGGAAGGCCGCCGGCTTGCGTCAGCCTGTAGGATCATATAAAGAAGGTCCGCCATAAGGTCATCGATATCGCCAAGAAAAGTTTCGATGTCTTCGTGTATACGCTCGGCGAGTTTCATGTTTTTGTAAGACCGGCCGTCGCCATCGACACAGCGTTTTCCTAGAGCCATCTCCATCACAATGATTCCGTATCCCGAGATATCCACGGCCCCGGTGTATCCAGCAGCAGGGGTACAAGACATCACCTCGGGCGCGAAGTAGCCAGGTGTGCCCAGGCACTCAAACATCTCCATTTCAGGGCAGATCGGTCCAGCCGAGAATTGTTTGGCGAGTCCGAAGTCGGCCACCGCAATGTATCCGTTTGGCGTGACGAGGACATCGGGCTTCAGATCGCGGCAGTGCACGATGCCCAGCTCGTGCAGAGATTGCAAACCGAGAAGCAGCTCCGCCGCGAAGAGCTGCAGCTGCTGAGGCACAAGGGGTTCGGCATCGGCAGGGAATATGAGCTGCGCGAGGTATTGCGCGTACATAGACATCACAAAGTAAACGTTGTCGGCGTCCTGGAAGCACGAGAGGGGCTGGGTAAGAAAGGGGTGCTGAAGGGTTTCAGACTGGACTTAATGGGAAGAAACCGTTCGCAACTACGGCTTGTCAAGTACTCATACCTGGAGTTACTGATTATATCATGATGGGTTCCCTCTCGAATTGGCCCACGATAAAGTCATAGCTGAAGCCGACAACGTAAGATTCGATTTCAGGCTTCAGCTGAGAATCATGCCCTGAACTTGCTGTCACCCATCCCAGCGCTCGTCACTCTGCCTCGCCTATTAGCCTCATCGATATCGACCTCGAGACTGACTAATGATACAGTAGTAAAATGTGTGGGAGACGAGCTGCGTGGGTCAGGACAGAAAATGGTAGTGATCACTGAGAGGTCACGGAGGTCAAGGGGAGATCGGGAGATTCTTCCGAGACGAGTCTGAGTCGGAATAGGGCGGTAGTGGTGGGGCTCATTTATTCCGGGGTAGTTCACATGGAAGCAGGAATTAAGAGGTGCATTGCCCCCGTAGGGGGATCGATTATCGAATCTGGAGTGTCTGAGACTGGGCTCTGAGTGTTTGAACAGACGCGCGCGTGTGTGTGTGTGTGTGTGTGTGTGCCATATACAAGCCATATATGTATTATGGAGTAGTTAAGCCATATCGATCATCTCTCCGGAAACCTTTCCCAAAATTGTGCCCATTTCCTCGAGGGACCCGGAACGGGAAGGTCGTGGAGGGATGGTCCAACACTGCGTACAACCTACGCACTGAATGCCGCCGGGTTGGCTGTGCCACACTCTTTCATAAACGCAACCCACTGCTCGTCCATATCAATGTCAATACTCATCATCTGACCAAGATCTGTCAGATCGTTGGAACCCCATGTGTCTAGTGTGGTCGCAGGGCCCTCTTGATAAAGCTCTTGGAAGAGTTTGGACGAGTTTGGACCATTCGTGAACCTACCTGAGATCACCGGAGAAGGCATCTCGGTTTGTGGGTGACTGGGCATCTGCGCGGTCCACGTAACGGCGGGAACCAAACTATTGACACCGGCAGTGGACTGGTCTAGAGATTGGGGCTCAAAATTGGGTGCAGAGTGGCCAGCGAAGTCGGTGGAGAGGGTTGTCGGAGGGAGGAGGGACGCGTACTGTACAAGAGACGGGTGAATGTCCAGCAAACTCACTTGATCCGGCCAGGGACTAGGCGAAGGCGAAGCGCGGCTGGACGATACTGACGAGGCTGCCATCGCGTTCAAGTTGCTCGTTATGTGCCCGCTGGAAGTCGTTCTGGCCAGAACTTTGCTGACCCACACACTCGTCTGGCCTCCAAACAAGGCGAGCTCGTCCGTGCCGTCTTCCTGGCTGTTGAAAATTGACGGATTCGGTGAAGTAGCGTCACCATTCGTGCTGTTGTGATACTGGCACTGTACAAGGGAGGCCTTTTCTTTCAACTTCTGGAGAATGGCCTGCATGTGAACGGGAGGCATAAGCAGCTTGTCGTGAACACGATGTCCGAGGAACTCACCAATCCTGTTCGTGTACGGTCTGATGAATTCGCGGCCCGCTCATACAGATTAACTGCGAGGCCAAGCTCCTTGAACGCAGTAGGCGCCATGCCGGAAGATGGGGCTTTCGTGGCTACAGACCCCACAATGATCTGCAAAACCATCATCGCATCAGCGACATTCACGGAACAGTCGGCTCAAAAGGCGCTCACAGCCGCGGAGAACAGCTGCGTCCAAACAACCCAATGTCTTACAGACATTTGTGAGCCTTTTTGGGGGGAATACTCTGTCTTGAAATGATAAACCCACCTCATGAAAAGTTCCGGGTATCGCTGAATATGCTTAACAGTCGAGCTAATCAGAAACGAGGCAGCTCGGTACGTCGCCAAAAAACTCGTGGCGTACGGACTCCGCAGTGGACTTTCAGGATGGTCAAGCAATGCCTGAGCGAAGAAGCTCCGATGGAGGAAGAGCATGCTGCTTGAACGGAATGACGAGAGAAGGAAGCTTTTCATGTGCACCCTCGCGCTGACATACATCTGCGCATCTTCGGTTCGAAGGAACACGTTGAGAGCAGGAGGCAGCACCGTGTCGCGGACCTTTCGGTCGAGCTCGAGGACCAATTTGTAGCTGGGAGGCGCAGCTGCGAGTGTCAACTTCACGACCGACCCAAATACGTCTCTCATGAACTGATATTTCCAGTTCCAATCTGCATGCATAGCCCATTAAAATTTTAATAGACCAATTGAGAAGCAAATTGGGCACGCACATTGTGCGTCATAGTCATCCTCATCACACATTGGAAATGCACAATCTACATAAGACAGCTCTATGGAGGGCGGCCGACCACGTGTGAGACTCTGTCAAATAGTTAGTACAGAAGGTAAGCTCAAGATAAAACTTACATGGAACAGGTCCGCTGTGTACACCTCCCAGAATATCCTCCTGCGGAGCTCAACGGTCTTTTCGTCCATATGCCACCGCCCAGGATCACGGTCTGTAAAGAATTCAATTAGCAACTCAGCAGAGAAGTGAGCTTCACCTACGCAAACCAATCTGAGACGAGCTCACAATAAGCGAACCAAAAGATTAAAGAGAACACCCCAGCTCACACTATGCGCAAGCTTCGAACCCAAACCCCCCAGCGCCCAGATACTCTCACGCGTGTAGCGCTCCCCCGCGCAACTGCGGTAATACGCCATCAATAGAATGGCCTGATTTTGAAGCGTATTAGAGCCAAAGTGGAAGTGCTCGAACTGTGCAACACACCTGCACTGTCTCCACTGTCGGGCTGTCGAATAAAGGCCGCAATGCCATTGCGGCGCTAGCATAGTGGTGGTATGTCTCGCCATCGACATGGTATGCTGGCACCGTCAAATCCACAAGGACAGCTTGCGCGAAGACCAGGTATAGAAATGCGAGTTTGTGCGGCGAGATCTGCGCGCAATGCTCCCAATCGCAAGCAGGGTCTTCGCGTTCTTTCTTGGCATTGTACACGGGTGTCAAAACATCTTCAATCAAGTCCCGTCGGGTTGCGAGCTGCGTGTACCAAGATGAATGCTCTAGGTATGTTTCGCAGAGATTCCACGCGCGAGGTCTGGGAGGCAGACCAGCAAACAGCATGGTCATCGCACTTTCGAACGTTGCAAAGTCGGTTGCGCATCCATCACCCATGAATGGCATTGATGCGATGTTGTTGAGAAGGTCAGGCGCGCCACCCACACTGCTGCTCGGGTCAGACTCTTCTGCCGGGAGTGTAGGGCCTGCCTATCACGGATATGCGAAATTAGCGGGTGAGAATGCCTTGAAGTTTTATATTAGTCATACCGAAAGCAGAGCCTGGAATTTACACCCGTCACGTCAATTTACTTTGATCACGGCGACGAGCTGATAGTAACTAACCTCTGAGCCCGCAGTGGCACCGAAATATGTATGCTCGCCATTGTCACCAATTGTAAGCGTTCCAAATGATTTCAACGTTTCTTCAAGATCCTCTTCATCCTGAACGCTGGACCCAGCTGGAGCAGACTTTACGGAGAGCAGCTGCTCCACCAAAAGGGCATGCGGTTCTGATGAAACATTGGATTGAAGAATTGCCAAGGCATCTTCGAGCTGCCGAATACGCTGGCCCATCTCAAATATCTTGCGGTGAAGGTATTCCGTATCTGGGAGAAAGGATCTAAGCCCCCAAGGCTCTTCAGCCATTTGATAGCACAATCTGCGATGCGGGACATACCTTGTAGTTTGACCAGGCGTGAATATGTCATTTGGACATATATTGGAGCATCCTCTGCGAGCGCATGACCCGCAAGGTATTTGCTTTAATTGTTCAGTATGGGTGGCGAGTCGATGCTGAAGTAAACACCAACTTTATCGCATTTCAGTTTCGATCTTCTGCATTCGGCGCAGGAAATCTCACCACAAGAGCGCTTGAGTTTGATCTCTTCATCTGATGTGAGCTTTCTAGAGGCTCTCCGAGAAGAAGACGGATTTTTAGGGTCAGCGGGCATGGGGAAGATATTATCGCTGGCTTTGGGTCTAGAGTTGGTACCTGGCAGTCGTTGGATGTGGGGAAATGGGTGGCTTTGGCTGCTTTCCCCCTCGGCGATAGGTGGCCAAGGCAGAAAGGGGTCGAGGATGGCAAGTAGCTGTAACCAGTATACTAATTTGTAGTAGTACTGTATGATAGGAAGCGAGAAAGCAACCTTCCCGCGCGCGAAGGAGATACGAGACTATCACAACCGCCGGCCCTAAGCAAACCCCTGACTCCAGCCTGACTCACTGTGACTCGGAGTAATGGGCCGATCAGGGTCCGCGAGCGTTATTAGTATTACATAATCAGCGGCTGTGCTCTATCCCTGCCCAAGTGCCTCTTGATCAAACTTTCTGGACATCAACCTTTGAGCAAAAGATGAATAATTTGGTTGCATCCTCAACTAAAGGCCCGAGAATACTTACACGAGGAGTTTGCGAGGAGTAACGTATACTTAGAGTATGTCCATGAGAGACTCGACTCGGAGTCCCTTCTGATTCCTCGCCGTTTACTCTCACCACTTCCCCTATTCGAACTCCTGAGCCTTCTGGATTTTATGGATCTAAAGAGGCGGTCCTTCAGATGGGTCTAACTTGGGTGCTGCGGCGCAGACGTGTGCACATCAGACAGCTTACACCTGTATGCCGTGGGTGTAATATATGATGTGGCTGCAGGCGTACTTACTACTACGAGGCTATACCTGTTTCTAACCTCAGGGACCGAGCAGGACCAAGCAAGATATATGATCAGTGGTAATCCACATGCACAATCATCTCGCCATCGGATCTAAGCCCTCCAACATCGTTGCACCTAGCCCCAACCTAGCCCCTCTGGCTGCGAGATGATAGTATTCATTTCCGCATGCCATTATTTCTCTCCTAGGTATTTTAATTGTCATAGTCCCTCTCGCATTGACCCACGATCAAGCCTTGATCAAGCCGCCACTAGGGCCTGTCCGCCGGCACACGCACTTGGTGACATATTCTGCCACAGCTTTTATCCCATGACGGTCCATGCTGGCTCTGGGTTGGGCGCGAATTGGGGGCCCGCAGTGGTCGAGAGTTATATATTGGCCAGGTCACAAACGCGAACACTAAAATTTAATCCAAAGCATACCAACCCTTACTAACCACGATAAATCGTCACTACCTTGTCGACTTGGCTTGCAGCCTTCTGCAGCCCACGTAACAATTAGATTGTACATCTCAAGATGCACAATCAACCGTGTATTCCATTTATTTGTACGATATAATACAAGTCTATCATGCCATCTGCTCCGCAGCATGGGGAGCTGCAGCGTTGACTGCTCGCTCGTATCGTCGCCGCGCTTCGTGCAGTCCCATAGACGTGCATGCCAACACTAGGAGCGTAAGCAGATCTCGGAAAGGGAGAGCCTCGGTTTGGAATACGGCCTGCATCACAGGCACGTATACCAGAGTGAGCTGCGTGAGGAAGGATATAGACACGGTGGTGATGAGCATCTTGTTTTGCGTGAGGCCGCATCCTAGGCCCCGATTTTGTATCGCAGAGATTAGATCCAGGAACACGAAGCAAGTGAATGTCTGATTTGATTGAGAATGTTAAAATCATCCAATCTGGGCAAATGCGGAACGGCTCACCATGGTTTGTTCCCGCCTTGACATGTGGTCGTCGGAGAGGGCGTATCGGTAAATGAATAATGTTCCAACCACAATGATTGTAGCAGAGAATAGCACACGTTGCAGCAGTTGTTGCGTGATGACGGGTTCATTCTTCTTGCGAGGCGGTTTTCGCATGATTGCCGGGTCAACAGGATCGACGCCTAATGACTGACTAGGGGGACCTAACAGGCAGAGTCAGCCAAGCTCATATATAAATGATCTTGACTCACCATCCATGAGGATATTGATGAACAGGATTTGCATAGCGTTTAGAGGGTTAGATAGACCGAATATGGTGCTGAGCGTGATGAGGGTCAATGCAGCCGCTGCTGTGCTTAGCTGGAATGATAGGAAGTTTTGAATATTGTGGAATATCGATTTGCCTGTCAAATCAGCTTCGTAAGTATCATCAAGCGCGAATATATGAAATGTAGTCGCACCCTCCTCCACAGCTGGTAGTATGGTGCTGAAATTATCGTCGACTAGGATAACATCGGCTGCTTCCTTCGCTACATCGGTACCACTCCTGCCTAACGATACTCCAATGTCTGCCATTTTTAAAGCAGGCGCATCGTTGACTGAGAACAGAGATGTCAAGTTCCATTCTCAGAGAAAGACGATGCGACACTCACCTCCATCCCCAGTCATAGCAACCACCTCGCCATTCGCCTGAAACGCCTCCACAATTGCCATCTTATGCCGTGGCGTCGTCCTTGCAAAGACGCTCACCCCCCTGACCCGGTCCCTGAGCTGCGCCTTGGTCATTTGGTCGATCGCCTTGCCCGTCAAACAAGCCGTCCCCATACTCCCCGCAGGACCCACCCGCAGCCCGAGTTCCTTCGCGATAGAAAGCGCCGTCTGCGCCGCATCACCCGTGATCATCACCACATGCACACCGGCGGACTGCAGCAGACCAATAGCATCGGCAACGCCCTTCCGTGGGGGATCCAGCATGGCCTGGAAGCCGACAAACACAAGGTTGGTCTTCTCTGTCGGTTTTTCGGATGGGTAGGCGGATGCGATTGGCTGCTCGACGGAGCCCTGCCCATATGCCATCGCGATGACGCGCAGGCCGCGCGACGCGGTTGCTTCGGCCTTGTTCAGGATAGCACTGCGGGTATTGGCATCAAGGGTTGGCGTGGATCCGTCGGATACGTAGTAAAACTTGCACTTGTCGATGATGGCTTCAATTGATCCTTTGATGTAGTACATCTCTCGAGGCTGGGCGTTCAGATGTGCGGTGCCAGCGGGCGCGTGCGTACCGCTAACCGCCATATACTTCTGCTCTGAGTTGAAGGGCCGCTCCGAAAGGCGAGTGAAAGACTGCGGGTACGTTAGCATCGTCACTATAATACAAATGTTGCAAGAAACCTCACTGATCGCTGATCAGGTGCCCCGAAGACATCCAGCACATTAAGCAATGCGATGTCTGTCGACTGTCCCATGAATTCGCCATCGTCATTCCGGACCAAAGATGCGTTGTTGCAGAGGCAGCCAATTTCCATGACTTTGAGGATGGCAGGGGAGATCTGCCCGGCGGGCTTTTCGGTGGCAGAAAGATCAATGTACACCACCTCGTCGACGGCATCCACCTGTGTAACTGTCATCTCATTCTTCGTGAGCGTACCTAGGAAGCAGTGTCAGAAAGAGTAGAAGACAAGCGCTGATAGACGGCAAACCTGTCTTGTCAGAACAGATGACTGAGACGGATCCCAATGCTTCGACAGAGTGCAGCTTTTTCACGATAGCTTTGCGTTTAGACATGCGCAATACGCCTAGTGCGAGGGTGACAGTCGTGACAATCGGTAAGCCTTCCGGGATTGCAGCAACAGCAAGTGAGACTATAAGACAACATCGTATCAGCCCCCGTCTGGTGGAAAGGCACATCACATACCGCCAATGGTGAACATTTCGAGCCGGGAACGGGACTGCATAACACCGATGAAACAGATGACACCAATGACCGCAAATGAGATGATAGACAAATTCTTTGCGAGCTCGTCCATGCCCAATTGCAGCGGCGTTCGTTTCTCCTCCACCTGTAGCCGTTCGGTAAGACATTAAAACCGAGATGAGACATGAAACGTACCTCCTGCATCATGGAGAAGATGACCCCAAACTCTGTCTGCGTCCCAGTAGCGATCACGATCCCAGTCCCATGGCCATTACGCACCAGGGTCCCCATATACCCGATACAGGTCCGATCTGCCAACGTGGCCGGCTCATGACCCCCTCCAGCACCCACATCAAACGCGCAGATCGCGACGTCCTTCCGCCGGGAAAATGTCTCCCCCGTCAGACTGCTCTCGTCGATCTCCAAGTCCACCGCCACCAGCAGCCTGATGTCGGCAGGCACGCGGTCGCCCGTGGTGAGCGTGATGATATCGCCAGGGACGAGCTCATTGGCAAGGAGGCGTACAGACTGCCCATCGCGTAGGGCGTGGCAGTGGTGCGGAACGAGCTTGTTCAGGGCTTCAAGCGACTTTTCAGATCGCTGTTCTTGAACGAAGCCGACGGTCAGCACAATGAGTACAGCTATCGTGATGCTGACCGCATCATCGACGTTCCCCATGACTGAGCTCACGACTGCGCTGGCGCAGAGCAGGAGAACCAGCGGGCTCTCGTAGATCGTTTTTGCGAATTTGAGGAGGACGTGTTCTGGAGATGAGACGGAGAATTCGTTGTAGCCGTGGATGGAATGAAGGAAGGCCATCTGCGAGCTCACCAGCCCATGCTCCAGGGACGTCTGGAAATCGCGCAAGGTTTGTTTCACGGTGCAATGTGCGTACCGCGCAGAAGGCGTCTCCATCGGCGGCTCTTCATCAGCTGTCTCCACTGCATGGTTCCCGTTCCCGTTCCCGTTCTCGCTGTCGTCTGGAACCGCAACCGTGACTGCGTAAAAAGCGCGCCGCCAAAAGCCTTGCGGCTTCTCCTCTCGCAGCTCTTGCGCGAAATTTTGTATCCCTGCAGTCGCAATATTCTCGATCTGTACTCCAAAAGAATCCTCCGTGTGGTGGCGTCTCAGAGGTGAGGTGTGCGCGAATTTCTGCTCCGCATCCGGGGTGGATAGCGGAGACCCCTGCTTGTCTTCCGAGGCTCTTGCGAACCATATGGACGATGGTGAGGTGGGACTGTGAGGTGCATCATTGTAATGACCGCGACGGTATTTCGAAGACAATGAAGATACTGGGCTTCTGGGAATGGGAGAGAGGTCCAATACTACTGAGCGTTTGCGCTCGATCGGAAGACCTGGATATTGTCTGCTTGGTTTTGACATCCCCAAAGGTGACCGATATCACCACTGCAACTTAGGAGTAGCACAAAAGTTTGGAGATATATTCGGGCTCCCGGCGATACCGCGAGAGAGGCCCGAAGAAGCGCATCTCAAATGAGAATATCCTAGTAAGAAGCGTGGTAACCGCCGTAGGGCAAGTGATCAAGTGGATGAAAGACGTTTACAGGCATAACTAACGGCATTGATTCCGACGCGACGATGCCCAATCGGGAAACCCCCAGACCCGAATCGAGCAGGTTCGTGTACAAGAGATGTGGCGAGCGAGAACGAAGTGAGCGTTAGTGAGTGTAGCATGTAGTACAGACCCGGCGTATACCATAGCATGTATGTAAAATTCCTATCAGCGTATCATATTAGTAGAGAAACACAGGGGGTGTCGCTCAACGGTATGATCGCATGGTAAACAGCGTATCATAGCATCTTGGGTACCCAACAAGTGCGCAAACGCGTAAAGGGGGCCAAAATAGAATACTATCAGAATGGGCTTCTACACCCTATCTTATCTTCATATCTATCACTGATCCATGTGCATCGCGTGAGGGTATGCCCCCAGTCTTCTATCACGTAGTACAGGTTGATTACAATCTTACCCTCGGCTTTGAAGGGAGCGGTCTGGAGCAGCAGATTCAAGCAGATGATAGAAGATTAGGGTCTGCGTCAGGCACATCGCACGATCCACGTGGATCGATGACTTGATTACAATCTTACGCTCGGTTTTACAAGGAGCAGATACGTATTCCGAGAGGGGTGGCACATTGGCAGCGTCAAAGTATAACACAAGATAGTTGTACAACAGAGCGCGTCTTTTACGAGGCGATCGAGTGAGATCAGTCAGATTTGCGAAGTCCAATGGTTTGTGTAAAATATTGGTAAAATGGGTAGGTTACTCAGTCCCAAATACATTGTATTTGTATACACTGTGCAGAGAGAGAGAGAATCAGTTAAACGCACGATGCGTCGCGAAATAATGTATGAGGCGATCGACGAACATCGAGAAATTATGCTCGCGTGACTCGGCGGTAGGTCGCGTGCCAGCTTCGTGCAATCAGAAAATGAGTATATACGAGGACATGGAGATTAGATCCATCATCCAGGGATCCAACGTACACCTTGTGCCCTCGCTGGCACTGCCCTGGGAAGCAAACTACCTCGCCTTGACTTCGCCCTACTTCGCTTCTTCACAAACCACCTCTGCCAGCCTGCTGCCGGCACCCCCTTTTCCCCAAACGTGGGTTATATGGAGTATTTACCTCACGCAGGCGCTGTATACCGGCCGAGCCGAGGCTAGGCATGTGGTATCTAGTGTGAAATAGTGAACGGCCTTCGCTGGTGCGCCCGAATCTTTAGATTACCGCTTTCTCTTCCCATCCACCATGTCCACCTGCAGCATAACCGTAAATATCTCTTATTTCACTGTCAGATCCTACTCCTAAATGCATGCAGGTTTCTGGCATCGCCCGCACAACCACAGAGGCCCAGTTGCATGATTTTTTCACGTACGTGCCGTCTCGCGATAACACACAAGAATGCTCGCACTGACCTCCTGACTTTGATAGGTTTTGCGGAAAGTAAGATAGGAATGTCAATTCTATCTCTACCCCCTGGCAGACCGGTTTAATTGTAGGATCATCAAGATCGACTTCACTCCCAAGGCTACGTCCGCAGTGATAGAATTCGAGAAGCTATCTGCCACAAAGCCTGCACTCCTGGTAAGCACCATAATATCAACGCTCATGTATCGGATATTGATACATAATTTATCAGCTGGACGGCGAGTCGTTAGACGGGGCCAAGCTTTCTGTGACGGCTGATGAAGAGGAAGAAAGCGACGCGTCCGATGATGAAAACGAAAGTGACGCCTCTGACTCTGACGGTCGCAAAGACACAGAAACTGTCGTTGCACCCGAACTCGAAAAGACTGAACTCGAGAAGACTGAAACCGAGAAGGTTGATAAGCCGAAGATGTCCAGTAAGTAAAATATCCCCCCATCAATTGAGACATACGACTGACAATCTTCGTGCAGTCGCGGCGTACATTGCCACCGGATACAAGCTTTCCGACTCGGTCCTCCAGCGCGCCGTTGATATCGACAGTGCGCTTCCATTTCAATTTGTTTTCGATGAGGCAGCATGCTGAATAAGATCTATAGACAAGCAGGGAATTTCCAAGAAATTCCACGACGTGAGTATATTTTATCACGCGCACATGTGGTAGGCCTGCTTACAAGTGATATGCACAAACAGTACTACTCCAAGGCCGCGGCTTCTCCGATCTCTGGCCGGATGTTCTCGTTCTACACGACGGCGTCTAAGCAGATCTTGGAACTCCATACAGAGGCACGCAGAATCGCTGACGAGGCCAAGCAGACTTCAGATGCTGCCCTCGCCGTGGAGCACAAGCAGCAGTGATCGACTCGCTATATGGAAAGATGTACTTGACTTACCGCTTTGTATTAATATTACGACTTCCAGCCATGTACGCATGTGGTTCAATCGAGCTAGATCTTCGGGTTTGCGCAAGGTTTGCGCGTCCAAGCGCCTCATGAGAGGATGACATCACATGAGCAGTACTTTGCACAGGGGACACTGGCCGATTTCTTATCAGAAAATAACCGAGAAACATTGGGATACACGGAAATCATTATTTGAAGAATTTTGGCCACTGAAAATTTGATAATCATCAGTGATTTTTTTAATATGATCAAGCCACAAACATAGCAGAAAAAATACAGAGCCATTTGGAGACAAATCATTTGGACGTTTGGGCCAGAATCTGTCATGTTTTGACCGGAAACATTACCTTTGTTCTATGCTTTGTTTGTGGCTCGATTATAGTAAAAACAGACTGCATGACTGGCCAAAGTTTTGAAGCAAAAATCCACCAGAATACGGTTTCCGTGTCTCCCATTGTTCCTCGGCTGTTTTGCAACCACAAATCGTTCAATGCCCCCTGTGTTGGATCGCGTGACCATCGTGGATAAACGCCAGATCACCTTCACATCTCCAAGTGTCTTGCGGTCCGATTGTGCGGGTTCACAACCCTTAACCAACCCTTGACCCAGATTTTGGAATCGATGAAAAGCGGGGTCCGCGGTTCCGCAACAGGCCGCAATAGGCGAGCGGGGCCGCGGGGATCGCGTGGGGGTAGGTGTAGACAAGGTAAGCCGTGGGGTTTAACTTTAAGTAGTGTTCGGATAAATGAAGTAAAAAGGTTACAGTAACTGCTGCTCTTAAGCTTTATGCTTGCGTAAACGCTCGCATCCGAGTCGATGGAGCAGCCGAATGCTGTGAGTGTCACGGTGATTCGCGGTGACGCCGAGAAAAAATTGAAGAGATAGGAGGCAAGTGAGATCACAGCGTACGGGAATAAGGGCTTCGGCCGATATACATGCCCTTTCTTCACTCCCGAAGCCAAAGTTCTCACACTTGTGTGTGGCGCTGCCAGATCTGCTGCCTCGTCCAGACTCCATCGAAGTCTCAACACAATTTCACCGGTTCATAGCTCTTTACATTGTGCAATTACCGTTGCTTAAAATTTGGCTGCAACGTTGAACTTGAATGAATTCTTGTGTCGGTCTGGCTTCCACATACCTTTGACGCAAATCAATATTCCCCATTGAATACGCCAGAAAGCTTGCATGCATTGACAAGTATGCTAAAATCTTACAGACTGTTTCCGAAAGCTCTGTAGATTCCGCAATTGCGTTCTATACGGCTGTAAGGGCCACACTAACTCATAAGCCTTCACAGATCGCTGTTCCCAATGTAAGGCCACCAGAAGGTCTACATAGATTAGCAGGATTAAAATTGTTTACAGTCTCTTTACAAAAGCTCTGCTGGGTTTATACTTGTGTTACATGGTGCTGTAACTTTAAGCGTTTACAGAGTGGCAAATGCTGCCGGGCCGGCCGTCCCGGATGTTTTGCTCATGTGAAGTCCTGCTGGCACATGCGCGTGACCACTCTTCGAAACATCAGCGCCTGAGGATCCATATCGCTCTTGCAGCTATACAGCGCATACTAATATCAACCACTGCGCTCAAGCAATGTGGACCACAATTGCACTTGCCCTAGTCGCTGTCTCTCCCTTGACGGTGACAGGTGTGAAATACGGCAAAACTGCACCAGATGCCTTTCGTATTCCCAGCAGCGACGCCGTGGACCATGTCAACCCGTAAGTCCGTTCATTATTACTAGCCGTCAGAATGCTCAAGTACTCCTGCAGTCTCATCGGGAATGGAGGCGACACTCCTAATGGCTCGGGAGGCATGATACCCTCCACCGCGCCTCCGTTCGCTATGACGCGATGGGTTGCCCAGACGCGACAGAATTACGTCTCCATGGTATGTATATGTGCTGATACCACAGTCTATGCAGAATACGAAATAAATTTATTATTATTCCCACAGACGGCGTACAATGACACGGACACCACAATCCACGGCTTCCAAGGGACCCACCAGCCGGCAATTTGGATGGGCGAGAGTGGACAGGCTATTGTAGTCCCGGGTGCAGGAGCTGTGAAGGACGTATTTGAGGAGAGGGGGATGACCTTCAGCCGCGACGACGAGGTCCTTACGGCGAGCTACTACAGCGCCGAACTGGAAGCTCAAGAAGGCGGCACAATATTTGCGGAGCAAAGCGCAAGTACATGATCACTCCTCCCTTTACTTGAATGCCTTACTGACGGCCTATCCAGCCTCCCGAGTTGGCCACTTGAGGTTCACATTCACCAACACCTCGACGCCTTACATCCTCCTTGAAGCTACTCGTGCTTCTATCATCGGCTCCGACGATGTCTCCAATTTCACACTCCCCGAGGGAACGATCACCATTGATCCCGCTGCCCGCGAGATCACGGGATCGAACCCGGAGCGACAAGATTTCATCATACAACCAATATCTACGCCCGCAACCAATTGGAGTGGGTACTTCTGCGCGCGCTTCGATGCCGATTTCGAGAGCTGGGGCATTTCCCACAATGGCACGGTGAAGGCCGGCGAAAAAGATGGACAGGGGACTATGCTATCGGGCTATGCCACGTTCAAAGCGACCACCGTGAACGTCCGCGTGGGGGTGTCGTTCATCTCTGTTGAGCAGGCTCGGCGCAATCTGGATTCAGAGATACCCGACGGCACGACCCTGGAGGACACCGCGCGTACGACAAGGGAGGCATGGGCCAACAAGCTAGATCTGATCCAGATCGAGGGTGCATCAACTGACGAGATGCAGACATTCTACACCGGCTTCTTCCACACCTTGCAGGCACGCGTCTCCTCTTGACCCTGCTAGTTTCATCTCGCTTACCTCCAGTTGGCAGTATCCGTATGAGCAAGACGAAGGGGGCAAGTATTACTCAGGCTATGATGACGCTGTGCACGAAGGAAAATCGTACACAGGCTACTCCATCTGGGTGAGTGATGATGATATCATACAGTTTGCGCGCTGCTGATGTCCCAATAACAGGACACGTACCGCGCTGAATGGGCCTGGTTGATCCTCTTCGCCCCTGAGAGGGTACCCGGAATGATCGAGAGCATGTTGCAAGACTACAAAGAGGTGTGTAACTCGTCAACCCGCCACAAGATCATTTTTATCCTGAACGGGTTCGATAGGGCGGATGGTTGCCCATGTGGAAGAACATTATCGGTTCGTCCCGCGAACTCTCCGAATCCCTTCGTTGGCTGATGTATCCCCTTAGAAACCAATATCATGGTAGATCGCGATGCTACGTCAAATCGCTTCATTATGTTGATGTTGGGCTAGGTTGCAACGCATGCGGACTCGCTGATTGCGGAAGCGGCACTCAAGGGCATTACTGGCTTCGACATGCAGACTGCGTGGGACGCTGTTTTCAAGGATGCCACTGTGCCGCCTAAAGATGACTGGAACACTACGTAGGTACATTGCTGTAGCTCTCAGGTCAGCTTCGCTGACTATTATTCGTGTAATACAGCTATGCCGACAGACAAGAGGTGTGTCCCCAATATACCCCAAGACTAACTGTTCGCTAATAAACTACCCAGAACGTTGACTATGAAGTCCGCGCGGGCCTGTCAACATCCTACGCGACGAAAGGTTGGGTGGCCGATGATATCCACTCGGAATCTGCATCCCGGACGCTCGACTACTCATGTACGCGCCCCACCTTCTTACCCTCGCGCTTAACTCACCGTTTATAGATGACGACTATGCCGTCTCTGTATTCGCCAGCTTCCTTGGAAAAACCCATGATGCTGCCATATTACGTAAGCGCGGAATGGACAATCCTTTCACAATTTTCAACAACGCGACTGGCTTCATGGAGGCGCGAAATGCCAATGGTACATGGGCCGGCGATGACGCTGGCTGGACGGAAGGCGACAAATGGGCGTACTCTTTTGACGTGGTGCAGGATGTAGATCGTCTCATCCAGGCCAGAGGAGGGAAGGCTGCCTTTGTTAAGACTTTAGATCAGCACTTCTACGGTGGTAAGGAGTTATCTAGTTGAGTTGATCTGGCAGGCATGCTAATGTTCAATATTCACCATAGGCCACAACGACCATACGAATGAGGCAAGTGATAGCGGGCTAAGAATCGGTACTGTGCTGACAAGTGGATTAACATCACAGCCATCACATCATATCCCGTACATGTATTCTATGGCGGGTGCGGCTTCGCAGTCTCAAGAAAGAATCAGGCAAATCGCCCAAGAGAACTACAACTCCACATCTAGGGGTCTTTCAGGGGTTAGCCATTTTCATAGAGTCAGATGTCTCCATTGCTCATGAGAATTCGACAGAATGAGGACTGTGGTCAGATGAGCGCATGGTACTTATTCAGTGCGCTTGGCTTCTACCCCGTGGACCCTATATCCGGAGACTACATTATCGGAACGTAAGTCTTCAAATTCGGCTTGTCTGATTTGTCCTATAACCGACGCGCTACATAGCCCTTTCTTCGACAAAGTCAAAATCCAGCTACCTGGAGCCGAGATACCACTCGAGATACGTTCTGAGGGTGCACCCAAGAAGCCGTACATTAAATCAGTCAAGGTCAACGGCAAAAGCATAACGAATCCGGTGATATCTCATGTGGAGATAGCTAAGGGAGCAGCTATCGAATTTGAGATGAGTAGTAACCCGGAGGCTTGGGCATCAGGCACGATAGTAAGTGTCTTATTCACTGATGATTTCTGCTCTGAACCGAAAAGTGGCTGACCTTTGCATCACCAGACCCCACAAAACACGTCAGCCTCGGCGGAACGAACAGTTCACACAGAGTTGTAGCTTGTACCTCCGTTCAATATCACGCTTGCTTTTCCATGCGTAGACCTGCGGAGTTAGATGGAACTCCGCGAAGCCTGTCACCGATTCCAAATTCGAACCTTGTTCGCCTTGTACTCGCCTCGTGGTGAAGTGACGCTCGGTTTGAGATAGCTACTCTACACTCTGGTACTTGGGTCAACACAGGAAAGAAATGGCAAACTGCACTAGATCTAGTCAATTCGCACTCTAGTATTACCCGCCAATTTCTAATATGCGGTGTTGTGATCCTTCTCCGGTAAACGAACCCCCCTAGTGCTTTCTTCCGACACAGCATACCCTGGCATGCTCGGGCACTTCATGCATTTTTAAAGGTACCTGTGTGCTTATGTGCTTGATGATTGGTTTCAGCTCTACGCGTTTTGAACATATAAGTATAAGGGCGATCGGATCGCATCTTACTAATTACCCGCGCCTCTTCTTCCTCGACCGCCACCCGCGATACGTCTCTAAATATGGGAAACGCCCATTCCTCTCCCACATCTTCTGGCCAGCACGATAAATCTCGCAAAAGATCGGCGGGCAACTCCAGACTCGCCAAAAGCTGCTGTACCTCCGGCGATCAGTTCCACAGTGCAGGCTCGGTGGCTTCGGAGGACACTTATTGCGACGAGAAGCACATCGCTGAACCTCCGAAGGCCAAATGCCCATCTTACTTACCGGAATCTCTCTCGAACGATAACGCTGTTGCGTACAAGGCCTTCTTGAAGGCCTATCCTGAATATAAACTCACGGAGACACTGGACACTCTTCGCCAAAGCGATTTCACCAGGCTTGATCGGACTGGGGAGACCTATGTGGATTACATGGGTGGATCAGTCTATCCGGAGAGCCTGGTACGCCAGCACACCAGCTTTCTGAATAACAGTGTAATGGGCAACACACACTCCGTCAGCAACAGGTCAGTTTGGGATCCACTTCAGGAGATCTAAACCTAACATCATGCATTTTAGCTCACGCATATCGACAACCTGTGCAAATGACGCGAGAGCAGCTATCTTATCCTTCTTCGATGCGCCGCCGGAGTATACGGTCGTCTTTACCGCCAATGCTACCGGAGCACTCAAGCTTGTCGGGGAGTCGTATCCTTTCGTGGAACACAAATCCTCGTACGTGCTCGGTGCCGACTCGCACAACTCAGTACACGGTATTCGAGAATATGCTGCTCGTTTGGGTGCGCATGTACGCTATATCGACTCAACAGAAAATGGCGGACTCGTCGAAATGACGGCAAAGGTATGTCGGAGCGTGACTATATGCTACCTAATCTTATCTTATCAATCTAGGCTGTCCTCTCCCACAATCGACCAGAGGCCGGAAGCCACGTTCCTTGCCTCTTCGCATTAACTGGTCAATCAAATATATCAAACAGCAAAAATCCTCTTTCCATGGCGAAATTCGCATCTTCCCTTGGTTACCACGTTCTCCTGGATGCCGCTGCACTTGCTCCTACATCCACGATATCGCTTTCGGAATATCCAGAAGTTGATGCGATGGCTATTTCGTTCTACAAGATGTTTGGGTTTCCTACAGGAGTAGGAGCTCTCGTCGTGAAAAAGTCTTTTTTGGCGATGCTCAGGCGACCGTGGTTCGCGGGAGGAAACGTTGATGTCGTTCAGGTGCCTGGCACTCTCGTTACACGTTCGAGCGAGATCCACGAACAATTTGAGGTAAGTTCCGATTGTTACTTTAATCACAAGATTATCTAACGTGTATATATGCGCATTTTAGGACGGCACCATCAACTATCTGACTCTCTCGTCGATCACCAGCGGCCTTCACTTTCTCTCCGCATATATGCCCTTCCTGCCCCTGCGACTTTCTTCATTGATGATTTTCCTCACCTCGTCACTATCAAGGATGCGCTATGAGGGTAGTGACTCCCCTGTCGTGCGCATACTCTCTCGGATACCTTCCCGCAGACTAAGATCGGTGGGCGAACAATCTGACACAGGCTCTGTCATGTCGTTCATATTTCTTTCCGTGAGTTCCCTCAATAAAATTATGTGCAACTTCACAATATTCATACCATAATTTCAGCCTGATGGAACGATGATGCCCAACAGCTTCATCGAGCACGCAGCTACTGCCCAGAAAATATCCCTTCGCACAGGTTGCATGTGTAACCCTGGTGGCGCTGCGGCTCTGCTTGGTGTCCAAGACGATATGCAGCATCTATACCCTGGCGTCACTTTGCGAGATTTTGAGCAGATTGTCGGTCGCGAGTTGGGCGTCATCAGAGTTAGCTTGGGCCTCGCAAGCTCATTTGATGATGTCTGGAAGATTATACGATTTACTGCCACCATCGCGAACCACAAGTCGCGAAAGGTGCTTTGGGACAGATGGACAGCAGAGCACAAGGTTGGACATGCGTTCTGAGAACTAATTTCGTGACCGCACAAGCACAAGCACATACACGTACATCATTTTGGACTCAGCGGACTCGGATGCACCCTTTCATTTTCATTATTCAGGATGGCTCACATTTGCATTTTTGTATTCTCTACTTGCACCACGGAAACCCTTCGCCCTTCATTTTTGTACTTGTGATCAATCTTTACATGATATACCTCTTCCCCTTCATGTTTAAATAGTTTTATTATATAGCCGGCGTCGGCATAATGTTCATATGTCTTTAAAGTAGCGGTATAAGTGTATATAGATATCGTGTATGTCAGGTATTTCCATCCGCAATACGCAGAAAAGTCTTTGGCACGAGATCATGTTAAGCCTGCTCCTCGTCGCTGCCACTCGCTCCTCACCCGGCCAGCTTTCTTTCTCTGCTCTGGCCCCGTAACCAGATTAGTCACGGAGGTCAAAGGCCACCAGAGCTGCCCCCACAGGCTGGCCCCAGTTCCACCCTGACCTCCGTTAGCAGTGTTGTTCAGGTGCCACTTGCTCTGCAATGCAATGATGATCCATACGGTTACTGCAGTCATCGGGATCGCCACTTCGAGGTACCTGTCGATGCCGGGGGTACCGCCATTCAATTCCTTGAGGTTCATCCCAAAGACTGTCTGCTCGCAAAGGGTAAGGTGAGTTCCAGCCGACATGATGAAAAGGAGGGGGAGACGCACGGCGACAAAAGACGCAGGGAGAAATATCATCGTGAGGCTGTAGATAAACGGAAATTAGTTTGAGAACGCCCGTAAGCGGGGAAAATCAATATATTATGTATACACACTATGCGATCTGAGTCATACTTTGCATCAGTACCGAATCATTGCAACTGAAAGAAAGCAACTTGAACTCACTTGTTTCATTGCGCTGCTATCGCGTGCAGCCATTTCAGATAGCACCTGCGCGTGCCGACTATCCGCAATGTTCACCGTGGCGAAAACCTGGCCACATCGTCAGCAAAATAGAATGAATTGAGCAAGAAGAGAAAACGCACCAGATCCATGACGTTCTTGACCCGACTGTCCAGCATATCCCGCGTCATTTCAAGCCTGTCAATCTCGGCCAGCAGTGCGTCGCACTCGCGCACCAGAAGCACCCTCGATGCGTCGCGCTCTTTCTCCTGCGCTTCCCGCACCCTCGCCTTCTGTTCGTCTTCTGTGCCCTTACTATTCGCATCGCCGGATGGATCTGGACTGAAAGCTGTATCCAAGTTCGGCGTCGGCGTCGGCTCTTCCTCCGGATCCATGGCAGGGTTCGGGACGTCCTTCACGAACTCCACGCTCCGCCTAAAGTCCTTCAAGAGGCCCAAGTAGAACAGCAGATGCCCCCTGATAATATGCAGCTCCCCTGTCAAATTCCCCTCCCTCTCCCTTCCCGCCCATTCGTCCTCGTGTATCTCGCGTGTCTGGGCGGAGGTGATGATCCGGATCGCGGATGTCTCGAGCGTCTGCACGTGCGCGTACAGCGAGGCGAGTGCCTGGTCCCACGAGTAGAGCGGATGCCAGAGCGTGGTGAGGAGGACGAGGGTGGGGTCACGCGAGCAGTTGAAGATTTTGCGCCAGTAGACGCTTTGGCCCGCGAGGCGCACGAGCTTGTGCAGCTCCTCTGCGGTCGTCGTTGATGGAGTAGGTTGCGGCAATGAGGTCCTGCCGGGTAGCGTGGATGATGTTAGTGAGGAGGAGAGATTGGGGGAGCGGTGAGTGTGGTAGCTGAGCATTGTGGAGGATCCTCGGGAGCGAATCATGTGCAATGCCATTTCATCGAGCATTAGTATGCGGCCGGTTGAGTAGAGGGACAACGGGGCATGCGGATCAAGGTTTCTGTTCAGCTGGAAAGGTGGTGATTGCGGGTCCGCGAGGGCTGCATTCTTGCTTTCAATGGACTTGAGGAATGTGAGTGTTATGGTGATGTCTGAGTTCTGTGTGAGTGAGTCGTTTGATTGTAAAGGATGTGCTTACGATCGCCTTCACCAGGATGTAAATCCTCCTGATACTTGGCAGGAATATGATTTAGGGCAGAGGACCAGTAGAACGGCTCAATGTTGTAGTTCGTGCCGAAAATTTTCAGCACAGGCCCTGACATATTGTCAATAAAGATAGCACGGATGCGTATCGTCGAGTCACGCTGATCGATCACAAGAATGTCGGTAAACATTACAGAAAGAGACTCTTTCCCACATACCTCAGCCATCATCGCCTCCCACAGCTCCCCTTGATTTTCATGTTGGATATACTCCACAGGTCCCCGCCTGAACTTGCCGGTATCGAGCACATCCACGTTATAGATCGTGCATGTGTCCTCGTTGCGCTCGGAGAGCGCGTCGTGGATGCCGCTCTGCTTAACCTGCTTTGCGGTCCAGTTGCGAAATAGATTCTGTGGATAGTCCCGATATTGGAGTGTGCGTCGGCGAAGCGGGGAGACTGGGGACAGGTCAGAGTCATCGACTTCAGCGTCTGGGCCGTCTGTCATCAACAATGTCGAGCAAGATAAAGGGAGAAGGACACACCCATGTCCATCCAAGGCCAAGGTCCATTTGGTGACGCGTTCCTATAGGAGGGTCTATGGGATCGTTAGCGGGGTGCAACTTGTAATGCTGCCATGAAAAACTGACGCGAATTTAGATACACTTCGCGTATTGGACGTGTCAACTATTCGCATTTCCAGAGCTGAAGATCGTGCCATTGTGGAAGCAGACAAAGATGCGAGTATGGGCGCGAAACCACATCAGAGACTTATATGGTATTGCTGAAATCGATGCTGTGGGCTGCTGTACTCTGCTGTACTGCCAGTGGAGCAGACAACTTCATAGACACCGACTCAAGTCACCTGCAAGGTTCAAGGTTCAATACTGGTGGCACAGTCGCTCATTGGCGCAATATTCCCACAAAACCCCACCGATTCATAATATGTATAAGATTCATTATAATCATCAGTTAGACGTGATGAGACGGGTGTTCGCAACCACGGTTTGCGCACGGAATGAATCCAAATATCTTCCCCCAGTGCATGGCCAGTCAGATTCAGGTTACCTATTTGTACGCCTATTCCAGCGCTCATCTATAATACTCATAACCAGAAGGTTGTGTGATCTACAGTCAGTTGCTGAGGCGCCCATGTTACTGAGCATGTATAAGCTTGAGACTCGACCGCAATCGCTTAAAGGAGGTTTAAAAATCTTAGCTGGTGCTCAGTGGTGCTCAATAAATCTCTCACATTCGGTCACTTTTTCCGCGCAGGGCCTTCTAATTTAACTGACAGCTGACCAGGTTTGCAAGATCGCGATTCGGATTTACACTTTGACCTTGGGGGATCATCTCCATCGACTAAGGTCCACCGCGCCAAGCTGCAACGTTGCATGGCTATTCACTACGGATGCAACCCGGAACACAACCAGGTTTGCGGTGACCACCAGGGATGCGTGATCCAAAGGCAGTGGCTGAAGCGCCCATTTTTCTGCGCGTGTATGAGCTTGATATTGGACCAATATTGGACCGTAATTACTTGAGGTTAAAAAATCTAAAATGGTGCTCCGTGGAACTCGATAATCTCTGACAATTCAGCCACTTTTTTCTCGCTTGGCCTTCAATTTTACCTAACAGCTGACAAGGTTTGCAAGATCGCGATTCAAATTTACACTTTGACTTTGGGGAATCATCTCCAGTGAATCAGATCCATTGCGGCAGCGTTGCATGGCTATGTTCTACGGATGCGACGCGGAACACAATCATAATCGCCGTGATCACCTGAGTGCGTTATGCGCCCAGCCAAATAGTGCACACCCCTCCAATGTCGCCGCGTCGCTAGCATTTGAGTCCGCATTCAATCTACCGGTTGAGCTTTGGGTGGCGGCGCTGTTTTCCTTCAAATTCTTGCATTACCTTGCGCTGCCTCGTTACATACCGATTTATATACCAAATGGATAAAAATCACATGCGACCTGGTCATGTACACAGAACTGATGCTTAATCATTGTATTTTGCTTGAAAATGACGCATGCAATGTTTTCGCTGGTGGCAAACTCTCACCAAAATGTTCACGGGAATGGTTTAAAGGTGTGATAATACTACTGAGAATGATATATTTGCAGCATAAAATAAATACATGCGCGATATGCCCTCAAAGCTGAGGATCATCGCACTATCCGACAGAGAAAACCTGCTTTACGGCAGCTCAGCATCACACAGCCTCTCTCATAACAGCCACCAGTTGAAGACTCAATTTGAATTAGCATTTTGACACCTCATATTTATCACAGGCAAAAGTGGGTGTCCCGTTGAGGCTTTGAGTTGGAGCCCAAACACCCGCACGCCACATACCACGTGCTACCACAGGATTAGATGACCTATTCCCTTCCTCGGTCGTTCCTGGTTCTAGACAACGAGCGCGGTAAAATTCACATAATATCTACGTATACTGTTCTCCACGTACTTTAGGTGCCTGTATAGGTACGAACTTAATAGTAACTGATCTGTCGTTCCCAGACCCCGACGGACCCGACGGAGTACTTAGCACTGTGTGTACAGATTCCAAAAGCGAAGCAAAACCGACTCGGAGGTACCATTCATAAAGAACAAACCTTGCATGGATATCAGAAGAATCTTGATAGTGTTGTGTCAAACAGGGCAGTAAAGGAGACGAGCTGGAGCTAACCCTCCAGTGTTGTACATAAATACGTGATAGTATCACAAGTCTAGTTGACGACCAACGATCGCAAGAACTCTGGAAGACTCGGAGATGAGATAAGTTGAAATGTGCGACATTTGTGCGAGATGTCCGTTGACGCCGTTCGTCCGCTGTGCCACCGCTCGGAGCGGATAGACGGCAGTCGTCACTACCGCCGCCGCAGCGTCGTATAGCAGCTCCTTAATTAAAACCAAATCTTAAGTGGAACCATTTCGATGTAGATCTACTTAGCGTATGGCAGGCGGCCCCACAAACCCATACCTCCTTCGAGATCTTCACGTGTTAACACGCTCAACAAAGTTGCAGTTCCCAGGTTCTTGGGAAGCTCCTGTCAAGATAAGCATGAAAGCGTCCTGCTTCAATATTTGCAGCCATGGCCAGTCGTCCCCAAGCCGTCCCCTGTGGTATTGTGTCTTTTGGAAATTGTCTTAGGCGGTCGGCCGATCTACGCATCAAATAGGATTGCTTGATCTTACAGGCTTGCCCTGGCAGTCTCTCACTGGCACCAAGGGTGAGTATTCAATGTGAAAAACCGAAATTTATCCCGTGCTGTAGCTGTTCAAATGTTTTCAAACGGCGTGGTTAACTGTCGCTGTAGTCAGGTCTCGCTTCGAAGTCGATATCAAAGGCATGAATGCCCCTCCAGAATGGGTCAGAGCTCTATTCCATAAGCCAGCGCCCCCAATTGCAAACGCGATGCCACCAAGTGAGCAAAACTACACACGGGCTGACAGTACCTCACGATACATAGGGTCGCCCATGGGTAACGGTCACCCATGGGTTACCCATGGGAACACAAAAATGCACCTGTTCACCTGGCACCATTTTTCCAAAAGTATTTCAGGGTCTGCACTCGATCGCTCATCGTGCTCAGGAGTCAGTGAGGAGTCAAGACTGTCAGGACACAATCGGGCTCCAGGCGATGTCAAGCATTGATTCCTGACAGTGATGAGTCGACCGCTGTGGATATATCACTGCCACCTTCAATGTCGTAAAAGCCACGGCTGCCAATCTTAAATTAATGTCACGCAACGTTTATGGTAATACGTATCCATTGATCGCTCTGCAAACCGTCCGTGAACGGCTCATCGTCGATTGAAATTCGGCCTGACTGCCTTACAGTCACCATTGAACTGTTTCACAGTGTAACGTTGGTGTAACGGCGAGCCTTGAAACAGCTTGAAACATGCTTCCACACTACCATTTCCATGCCGACAGGTAATTCCTTTGTGTGCTAATCCCAGCGTCTATGACTACTGCCAGCACTGGCGTCAAAACCTCCTGATTGAAACCTTCCTGACTCGTGTCGCTACAGGGACATCCAGGGGACATCTGTGCTCCCATGCATGCTTGTGATTCGTGCGTGAATCTGGTTCCGGTCTAGCCGTCAATTAACCCCATCGTCAATCGAATCTCGCTCAGGCTCGCTAACTGTCTGACACGTCCCTCGCGTTGTGCATGCTATTTTAACGAGGGCGCGACTCGAAAACTTACTTTACTTTCATACCACCTCCCTGATGTCTGAAGATACTCCTTTGCTTGCTGGTCTCTCACCCTACGACCGCTTCAGCTCTCGCGCAAAGCGTCTTCATGTCGACGTAGTTGCATTCACGGCCGTGCTCCCATGTATGTGTTGACCTTCATTCTTCATGCAAACAGCAACTCATACGGGGCTACCGACGTTTCTTCGGCGCAGTGTTTGTCTCTGGGTCGTTCGTACCATCCATTCCGCAGATAGCAGCGGACTTAAACACGACCGGCTCTGTGATCAGGTATGTACCATCTCTGCCCACTTAGCAACAGCATCAAAGATCTAACCACTGTCAAAAGCCTTGCTGTTAGTATCTCTGTCCTTGCAACTGCGCTTGGCAGTTTGACATCGGCATCCTACTCCACCTTCTGTGAGTTGACCCGAGCATGTATGGAGCTTATAACTGAACCTTTATTTCCAATCTCAGATGGCCGCCGGCCAGTATATCTCTTCTCCTTGCCGTTTCTTTGCATAGGATCCATCGGAGTCGCACGATCAAACGCCGTTCCGGAACTCTTGTTTTGGCGATTCATGCAGGCGTTCGGCGCGTCCTGCGGCTGGTCTTTGGGTGCATCTGTAATTGGTGATTTATATAAAGTCGAAGAGAGAGGCACTGCAATGGGAGTCTTCTACAGCATGGCGATGCTGGGACCGGCTCTTTCCCCTCTATGCGGAGGTGAGTTCCGCACTACCTCGCAATTGCGCATCATCTCATTCAACCGTACTAGGGTTGGCGTCACAGTATGCGTCGTGGAGACACATGCAGTACTCTCTCGGCATTTGCGGTCTAATAGCCTTTTGGGCCGTCTTCTTCTTCCTTCCGGAGACAATGCACCCAGGAACACTGGGTGTCGACAAAGCCAGCTCAACAGGATCATCGCGGAGATTATTCTGGATCAACCCTTTCGCGAGTTTGACACTGCTACGCAGTCCGAATCTATTGCTAGCGGTAAGCATTTCATCTCATTCCACGGACTACCACCTTACTGACCCTTCCATTATTGTTGGGTATAGAGCTTCGCTGGCACAACAGCGCTGATAACGGATTTCGGTCAGTGTGATATCACCTCGAGCGAATAAGCACCAATTAAACAGTCTCAACAGCTCTCCTGCTGCCGCTGGCCTATACCATTGTGAGTGCATGTTACGGTGTCGTATTAAATCGCATCAATTTACGATCCCACCCGATCAGGGACAAACCTATGGCATAAAAAATGAGGCCTTGATTGGCGCTTGCTTCCTTCCATCAGGCCTTGGAAATATGGGTAATTTATCCTATCAACCTTTTTAGCATTTGACACTGATTATTAAATGTGCCCAGTCGGTGGCATATTTGCCGGCCGTATCTCGGACCATATGGTTAAGAAGTGGAAGAAACGCCGAGGAGGGGAATGGGTACCCGAGGATAGATTGAGAGCGGCCATCTTCGGCTCCGCTTTCCTCGTGCCCGTATCTGTCCTCTGTTCCGGTCTCGCAACACAATTCGTCGGAGGGACACCTGGCTTGGTGTTAAATCTCATTTGCCTGTTTTTCAATGGTTTAAGCGTGAGTGATGTGATCCCCCGTTTTCATTGCTCCAAGCTGACCAGGTCTCCCACTTGGATATGCTAGTTGACATCCGTGTTGTCGACGATATCTGCATATTCAGTCGACATTTTGCAGTCCAGAAGCGCAGAAGCCGTAGCCGCTTCCAAGTAAGCATCACCAGCCCACCTTATATTTCCACAGAATTGACATTTGCATGAACAGTGGCTTGCGCGCAATCTTCCTGGCTTTTGCTTCCTCCGCGATAGTGCCAATGATGGAAAACATGGGCCCTCTAGCTACCGACGCTATCGCAGCGGGCTTAGCTTGGTTCTCATTCGTGTAAGTCTTCACACTGCGTATATCTTCTTTATGTACAAGATAACTTACGCTTGTTCACCGACAGTGCGCTTATACTGACGATATGGTACGGAGATCGCATGCGAAATTGGATCGACGTTGGCTACACGACTACTGAAAACGAAAAATGAGGCACTAGTGCTTCAATACCGACGGGTTGACCATACTCGGCGGTTCCAAAAGTATAATATCCCTTGTGCCTGGCGCTCTATTTAAACGGGCGACGGACTGTCTTGGTGGATGTGAAGATTTCTCCTGTTTCCCTAATACCCATAGACCATAGATTGAACCATACGAATTGTAACGAATATCTTGAGCTTAACGACTAAATGACATAGTCCCCACCGTGTTGCCAGCGGGCATTCATAATGCATGTGCCTTTTCACTTCTCCTTAGCTTTCGAGTCACATCTCGAAGTACCGAAGCAAGCCAAGATTCACGATCTCTGGGCCTTTGATGACTTTGTCTCATAACCTGATATATACTGCTGCATGTATTAAGAATGTATTGCAGACAGTAAGCCGGAAGAAATAGCCCCTTATTTTGACCTTCACGTTTGATTTTTGCCGCTTTATCTATAAAGTAGACAATTTCGAGACACCTGGCACGAATCTACGCAGACGTGGCTCATCTACAACTTTTTCGCAGGCCCAAAGTGCACTCCCCCTCAGCCCTATTTCTGTTAATGATCAACTTTGTCACATCTTATCCAGGTTCATCACAACACTTATAGCTTCTAAAGACTAGACCATCGCTCAAGCAGTACCACCGCGGCCCGGTCTAAAGGGGATTGCGCCGTATTCGTATCCTTATACGACCATGGCAAAAGGCCGATAGTACGACCGTGAAGTTCTGGAAATGGTATCCGCATAATTTCGGTATCGATTAATAGGCACTTTTCTCTCCGACGGATATTGCTTCTAGAATCTTTCCATTAATATATTTCGTGAAAGAGATGTGCTCTCAGTCCGGGGGGATCATAGTCTATGCAATAGGAAAATTGCTACACCTGGGACTGATATAAAATGCGACCTGTAAACTTCAATCCCGCACGAATCCTGACTTGTAATCATGGCCAAATCATGGCTTTTCCAGCCAATCATGCCAATTTCCTCAACAACATCAAACCCTACAACTACCATCGATTGCCTCGATACACCGTTCGCACAGGCTGGTCACATTTCAACCCTACAGTTTTCCGAACTCAACCGTAGCCTTCTAATTCTTAGCATGGCTCTCCCTTGGCTTCCTGGACATTCCCATGACGTTTCTCCTCGTGTCGATCCCCTTGTCACCCTTCACCGCTATCATAACCTGACCTCGGACTTTATGGCCTCGTCCGTTCCGATTACCGTCGTTCCTCGTAAGAGCCTCTTTCCAATGTTTAAATCTAAACGAGCTCGATAGCGATCGTGAGTTCTTGGGACATGTTCAAGGCGACGAGTGGTTCTGAAGATGGAATATAAGGGACCGATGTGAGTATCAAGCTGTTCTTGACCAAAAGACTAGGACGCCCACGATCATATATCAACGGCCACAAGATCATGGGCATTCCGTTGAGAATGCGTTCATGTACCGAATTACTGCCCGCATGGGTGAACATCCATCCTGTGACCTGTCGGGGAGCACTATTAGCCACGAAGGATGGCATCCCCGAATACCAACGACTCACGTTGTGCCTCAAGACGGTCTGCTACGGACACCATTTCAAGACCTTGATGTGCTTGCCAGCGGTATTAGGAAATTTTTAGGATCCCGAGATAGACGGATGAGTCTTGAAGACGTTGCCGAAACCAGGGTGTCAAAAACCACCTCGAGGTATTCCTAATTCCGAGGGAATACTTGAGATCCGAAACTAAAATCGAGAAGAAAAAAGGAAATTAACTCTCTGAATGACCCACCAATTCCCGAATGCTCTCTTACCTGATACAGAGCAATATTAATGCTTTTGATCCCGCGAGTCGCCAGAGTGTCGGGCAAGAACTGACCCACACCTCCGGAATCCCCTTCGCGAATCTTTTCTGCTCCGATCTGTGATGTGCCGTCCCGAGTGTGATCTGGAAACTGTGGTCCGACCTGTCAACCTTGATTAGCTTCCAGATCCGTTCATCCTGACAGCAAAACAACCCACTGGCAAATATCCGAACTTGATCTCCCTGAGGATGTCGTCAAGGACCGCCGGCACCGTTGGCTCCAAGATCGCATCTTAATGCCCCACCAATACATCGTACTTGGCGAAGGCCACTCCGGTGCTTTTGGAGAAGTCAGGGAAATCAGGGGGTGATTCGCACCAGGTATCACTGGAATGAAGAATGAGTTCATATAGAACTGTTCGCGATAAAAGGTGACGGCGTCAGGTGTGTAGCTCAAGAGGAAGAGAACGTTTGTAACAGAAGTATGGAGGGACTGAAACATATCTGGTTGACCGGACATTCGAGGGATCTCCAGAGATGAGTAGGCCTGGCATTGAATCAAGGTATTCTAGGTCAGATTTCAGCTATCAAGGCGGCTCGCAGCTGCCCCTTCACCTTGATGAAGATAACATCCGACTTCAAGCTTTAAGGTCAACCCCTCGGGGACGGGATGTTCTGTGATGATCTTATTTGCTGTAGCTCCTCCAGCACCGCAGACCTGGAGGAATTCGTCTGCTAGCTTTGCATCGTTCCAAGTGTTCCAGCCTGCGGGAATGAGAAAAGACACAAGGAGCTCGTTGCTAGGGCGGACAATTTGTTTGAAGGTGCTCACGCAGCATGGAAGAACCCTGTAGAGGAGCAAAACAGAGGTGTGGGATTGTTTTGAGACCCTGGCCGGCTTCGATCCCAGTTTAAAGGTCCGGTGTGAGTAGAGAAGGAAGTCTGAAATGAAGAGCGTGGAGCGGCATTGAATGGTGTGGGCGAACCATCTGCTTGTTTGTATTACTCGGAGGATGGATCAACGGACAGAATAAGGTCATTCAAGTCACTTCGGAATCACTCACGTTCGTCAAGGAGCCATAGGTGGACGGTAGAGCTGCGATGTCATCACCGACGGTCCCATGCAACTCCAATTGATCCATGAGCTGAGTTTTGTCGGTTTCCTCTGGGCCGATCCACCATATGTGCAGCCTTTGTCGGGCATATCTGGTGAGGTCGACTTCCACCAATGCTCGGTTGAATGTGAGCGAGGAAGGTGATTGTAAGATCGTCGTGTGTTCTGAGGACGCTCAGGGCTAGATTGAAAAGAGGTCGTAAATGGCCGTTCAGCGTTACAGGTATGTATAAGTAGTGACCAATCTGAGTCTTCGAGTAATGGGAGATTGTGGCAATCTACCTGATAGGGGTTTAAGCCTGATCCACTTGGATGTAGGCCAACGTAGGAGGGACAGCTTCAAATAGCAAACCTTCTCAATTGCTCATTTTGTTGGTGTTCGATTCGTTTATGATGATCGTCACTGTGGGCCTAACCAACAACCGGCCGTCCTTCTGAGATTTGTCCTTGATCCTTGGCGCGATCTTTGATGGTGTTCATGGAGCTGTATTGACGAGTATACTTGGAAAATTAAAGGCAGACATACGTAGAAGGGGGCGAAGAGATAAGATGGAGGGAAGCGAGTCAAGGCGGTGAGAAGCCAGCCGAGCAACACGCAGAGTTTCGGAGTAGGCCATGATTTGATAGCGTCAAACGGAACAGCTGCCCTAAAGGGCCAGAGGAACAGAGAAGTATGTCAAGAAATTAAACAACGGTGCCACGTCATCTCGCAGGGTCACTCATAGTCGTGCAGAGAAGGTGTAGTGTCTGACATTGACGTTGGGATTATAGAGCCTTATTACCGTGACTGTCGATAATTGGCCGGAGGAAATAGTCATTTATTTGTCTTTTCTTTTTGACCTTCACGTGCACTCGGTGGATTCACTGGCGTTTTTGCTGCTTTATCTACTAAGTAGACAAGTTCGAGACACCTGGCACAAATCTACGTAGACGTGGCTCACCTACAACTCTCTCGCAGGCCACGGGTACACTACCCCCTCAGCCCCCTTTCTGCCAGAGATCAATTTTGTCACGTCTTATCACGATTCATCACAACAGCTATGACTTCTGAAGACCAAACTGTTGCTCAAGCAGCAGCACCGCGGTCCGGTCTGAAGAAGATTGCGCCGTATTGGTATCCGTATACGACCATGGCAAAAGGCCGATGGTACGGCCGCGAAATCCTAGAAATGGTATCCACCGAATTTCGAGATCGATCAATGGAGTACTATGTGCGCATTTTTCTCTTCGATGATGCTCTGGAATCTCTCCGTTGATATTTCTCGAGAAAGAGATATGCTCTGGAGTCCGGGGTGACCACCATCAATGGGAAAATAGCTACACCCGGAACTATCATAAGAAATGGTGACCGCATAGAGTAGGTATGTTCTACAAGGTAAAGATCTAAGCTCATTTATGTCGGTGGTAGGAATGTCGTGCATAGGCATGAGCCGCCAGTCACATCCACACCGGTAAAAATCGTTCTGCACGATATCGAAAGGGATTTCATCGTGATCAATAAACCGGGAAGCATCGTTCGTCGCCCTCTATCAAGTGTTCACATGGAATGCTTACAGTTAATGAACTAGCCTGTTCACGCTTCCGGTCGATATTTTCGCCACAGCCTGGTAGAGATACTGAAAGACGATTTCGGCTTCAAGAAGGCATACAGTGCGTTGTAATGCAGCCTATTCCACTCCGCGCTAAACACTATCTTAGCAATAAATCGCTTGGATAGGTTAACGTCTGGCATCATGATCATTCCCTTGACCTCGAAGTGTGCCACCAAAGTATCTAAAGAGTTTATTGAAGGCACCATTCACAAAGAGTACATTGCCCGTTGCAATGGCGAATTTCCGGCGTTCGTGTATTGTCCGTTGATCGATCCTTGCTCAGAAGCTCATCCCCTTGTATTTCAGCGAAGAGGTGGTGTGCGAAGAACCGCTTCTAACGGTTGACCGACAGATGGGTTTGAATATTGTTCACCCTGAGGGCAAGGTCCGTTGTATAATGCTCTGATATTGCCATTCGGCTCACTCTTGCATCTTAGCCGGCAAAGACTGTTTTCAACAGAATGCATTATGATGCGAACACGAATACCAGCGTCCTTCACTGTGCGATTATTCTCATTCTCATTAATTGTGTTAAAAAAGAATGCCAACTTACAATTTGCGCAAAGGCCAACCACTAACTGGTCGATGTAAGATATCTTACGCATTATGAAAACTACGGGGACTCACTCGTGAACCCTTTAGCGCATCAAATACGGGTGCACCTACAATTCTTGGGGCATTCTGTGGCAAACGATCCGGTTTATTCAGAGGAAAGGATCTGGGTAAGCCGAACAACAGTTGATAACGGCTATCCTTTTCAATCAAACCCTCTTGTATTTTTAGGGGCCTAACATGGGAAAAGGCGGCATCGACATTGTGCCGAGCGACGAGCGTTCTGCGCCGGAGGCTCCTTCTCACCTTGTCGGACAACCTGGAGCCAACCCGGATCGGTTTGACTTAGGCACTTCCGGAGCCACCGGCGGTGATGGAGAAAACCCCAAGCTAATGCCGCGTGAAACAGGTCATGATATTGGAATGGGCTCCCCCGTCCCTTTGTCAGCGGAGGCTGTGGGCGTCATAACGAGGCTACGAAACATGAAGGTGGCTGCGTTCACTCAAAGAGTTCACACGCATTCTTATCATTGCGACCCTAGGACGAAGACGAGGACTGGGGGCGCTGGCGCGATGTTGTTTTCCATGCAAAGGGCAAACTTGCTCCGCATGGCATGAAGATTGAACCGCCACCACCACAAAATCGGCGCAAGCGAGGTGGTCCGGCCTTCGCCAATGACGTACCGGAAGTCAAGGCGACAAATAAGGATACCACAGAGCCCCAGACAGCCACAAGGGTACCCCTTGTGCCGCTATCAGAAGCGACACCCATCCAACTCACCACGTCCGAAGCGCTGGAAAGAGCAGCTGCCATGCTGGGGCCCGTTGCTCCTGCTTCAGATTCTGCTACACAAGAAGCGGCTGCGGCGGACATCCCAGACGCGAAAGGCATGACATATTGCCCAGAGTGCTATTTGCCCTTACATCCCGACCCCAAACCTGAGAGGCTTTATATTTTCTTGCACGCCCTGCGATACACCACAAGTATGGGGAAATTCGAGACCGATATGCCTGAGTGGGCAGCAGAAGGATGGGAATGGGACCGGTCTTAAAAGTCAATAGTAGCTTAAGTTGAGATGGCTGTCGGCCTCCTTTTTGTACGTGGGGATACAGCGAGATGTCAGTGGCCATGGGTATAATCTCAAAGCCTGGACACCGAAAATTACAACGTGGATATAGAGCGCTTCCGTCACTGCAAAAAGAAAGTTAGCATTCATTGTAATGGGTGAATAGCCAACACCAACCTTGATAAATTTCTGCATGAATTTTCTGGACACAACCTTGGTGAGCACATGCATACGAATTGAATTGAGATACACATACTTGTGGAACTCTGTGCGCAAGAGATCGTTCACAAATTGGCCCTGTCCTTTGTCTCGCGTCGCCATCGCCTGATTCTTGAATATTAAATCTAGCTAGCCCATGAGTAACAATATAGTGCGGGAAATTGTGAAAACGAGTTACCATCGTCCCATCGTCGTTTAACAGCAAAGGTCCCAGGCGCAGTCGTGTTCACGCCTGCTGGAGTCTGGCCCAGCTGTGCAGCGAGGTTGAGCAGAGGATTGGCAGTGGCGATCTCAACGTCTCTCGCCGCCGCTTCTGTTGCAGACTGTTCTCGCTCGAGCTTGTCCTTCTCTTCCGCTCTTTCTCGCTTAATCTTTTCCAATTCGCGCAACAACATTGCAGTGTCGTCCTCATCATCATCTGAATCCTCCTCGCTCTCCTCAGCCTTGTCCTCGCCGCCCTTGTCTCCCTCCATATCCTCATCTTCGTCATCATCATCTTTATCGAGATCCAACGCGTCCTGCAGCAACTTCCGTCTTTTGGAAACCTCTTCGTCCACTGCTCCATTCTCCACCGCCAGCGGGGGCAAGCCCGCAGCCTTGCGCTTCTTGTTGCGAGCTTCTTCCTCAGCTAA
This sequence comes from Athelia psychrophila, assembly GCA_001630335.1. Taxonomy (NCBI): domain Eukaryota; kingdom Fungi; phylum Basidiomycota; class Agaricomycetes; order Atheliales; family Atheliaceae; genus Athelia; species Athelia psychrophila. The sequence continues at coordinate 198,189 of KV417573.1, forward strand.
GAGTAGTTCAGCTCGGAGATCTATTTTCTTGACATCGCTGGTCGTGGTCTGCCCGGGTTGGCTTTTATGTCACGAAGCGTTAATACCATGCATGATCCTCAGAAACGCGTGCTGCGTACCGAAATTTAAGTTTGGTGTGCGCAGCCATATCCCGAACGGAGAATTGGCGCGAGCCGCCCTTGACATCCTTTGCCTGCGCCGGATCCCAAGTTGGTCTGTGAGCTGTAGACATGTTTTGCTTTCAGAGGACTGTTAGGCGTGGTGGTCGAGGAAGGAGGTGCAACGTGAGAAATATGTTGTCGGGCTCTTTACTCGATTGTCTTGGTTTGCGTTCAGACTTGGTTCAGACTCTGACCGTCGGACGACGAACTCAAAATCGTCTGTATACCATCTAACAGTAGTGATGGTCAAGCAAGAAATATGAGTAGTTCTATTCGGCGCCCCGGGGGTGCAACCCGGAATCGCGGTGCCTCCAGGGGTGCATGCTAAGAAATCCCCTCAGTAAACCAGAGTAAACCGTCAGATTTGCCAAAGTTACCTCCGGCCGACGGCTGTGCTGTCACCGGGCCGTGTCAGCCACAAGCGTGCTTGCAGAGATTCACTTGTCCTAATTAATGCCCACGTGCTCTCAACTTCGTCGATTAGCCTCATTAACGAGTAATAACAACTACCCTCGACGCTTACCTCCCCAATCATGCATGCTGAGGTAATGCGACGTTGCTGAGACGGGGGCCTCGCCAGGACCCTATGCATGCACGCATGCTTCACCTCGCCGTCTTTCACGGTCCTCGTCCTTCTGCCACGGCCCGCCCACCGCCCGACAGAATCAGTCAAGACCACCGCCACCGTACACTCGACGCCTTTCGCTCTATCTCCCCAACCCACGCCTAGAACCCTTCGCGCATGATCTGCGTACGCGTCACTGTCTCCCACACCTCTCGTTTAAGGCGGCCGGGCCTGCAAACCTGACGCGCTGCAGCGAGGATCTTAGAATCTTAGGTGGGCACGAGGAATTGGTGAGAAATGAATCATTACGGACTCATGTGAAGATTACGACGGCGTTTTACTTTTGAGTGAAACACGGTTGTGCCTGCTCATCGCACGTTAGTAGATTCAATGTGAATTCTGGGCGGTCGGCGGGGCCTGGGCAAGGGGGTTGCACCGGGCGAGCGCACCCTACTGACCCTACTGAAAATTAGCCATAATCGTGACCCTCAATTTACATGGGGGGTGGGTGGGAGAGTTTGTGCACCCCGGAGCGCCAAATAGATAATCCGTATCAAAATTAGGAGCACTGCCCAAACACTGCCCGCGAAATTTATCTCCATTTCTCATCTACCGCCTTGCCAGGGTCACCAAATGGTTGCAAAGGGTGACGCGATCGAAAGCTCCTGATTATGAATCGTATATCATTATGCGACGTCTCGCCCCTCAATCGTCCGCAACTCCGGCTCATCGAGCACTCATCCCTGAAGTGACTGATACATATATGAATTCCCTCTCGAATTGACCCACGATAAAGCCGTAGCTGAAGCTGATAACGTCAGATTTAGATTCAGCTGGAAACTCTGCCCTGAAGGCCTGTATGAGCATAGTGTCACTCATCCCAGCGCTCGGCACTCTGCCTCGCCTGTTACCCCCATCGATATCAACCTCGAGACTGACTAATTATGCAGTAGTAAAGCGCATGGGAGACGCATCAGGGCGGCAACTGGTACCGCGATCACTGTTTGAGGTCGCGGGGGTCAAGCGGGGATCGAGAGAATATTCTGAGGGAGTCGGAGTATGCAGGGCGGAGGGCGGTAGTGGCGAGATTTATTTATCCTGGGGTAGTTCACATGGAAGCAAAAATTAAGAGGTGCATTGCCTCCGCAGGGGAACCAAATCTGGCGTGTTTGAGTGCTGGGACAGACATGTGCGTGTGTATTGTATACTTGTTATGAAGTAGTTTAGTCATACGATCCCCTTTCCGGAAACCCTTCCCAAATTGGGCCCCTTTCCTCGAGGGACCCGGAACGGGAAGGTCGTGAGAGGATGGTCCTACCTACGCACCGAATGTCGCCGGGTTGACTATGCCACACTCCTTCATGAACGCAACCCACTGCTCGTCCATATCAATGTCAAGACTCATCATCTGACCAAGATCTGTCATATCGTTGGATCCCCATGTGTCCAATGTGGTCGCAGGAGTCTCTTGATAGAGCTCTTGGAAGACATTATACGAGTTTGGACCATTCGTAAAGCTACCTGAGACCACTAGAGAGGGCATCTCAGTTTGTGGGTAGCTGGGCATCTGCGCGGTCCACGCAACGGGAACCGAAGTGTTGGCACCGGCAGTGGACTGGTCCAGAGATTGAGGCTCAAAATTGGGTGCAGGGTGGCCGGTGGAGTCGGTGGAGAGGGTTAGAGGAGGAAGGAGGGCCGCGTGCTGCACAAGAGACGGGTGGATATCCAGCAAACTCACTTGAGCTGGCCAGGGACTAGGCGAAGGTGAAGCGTGGCTGGACAATACTGGCGAAGCTGCCATCGCGTTCAAGTTGCTCGTTATGTGCCGGCTGGCAGCCAGAGTTTTGCTGATCAACACACTCGTCTGACCTCCAAACAAGGCGAGCTCGTCCGTGCCGTCTTCCTGGCTGTTTAGAATCAACGGATTCGGTGAAGGAGCGTCACAATTCGTGTTGTTGTGAGGCTGGCACTGTACAAGGGAAGCCTTTTCTTTCAGTTTATGGAGAATGGCCTGTGTGTGGACAGGAGGCATAAGTAGTTTGTCGTGAATACTATGTCTGAGGAACTCACCAATCCTGTTCGTGTACGCTCTGATAAATTCGCGCCCCGCTCATACAGATCGACTGCGAGGCCAAGCTCCATGAATGCAGTAGACGCCATGCCGGAAGATGGGGCTTTCGTGGCTACAGACCCCACAATGATCTGCAAAACCATCATCGCATCAGCGAAATTCACAAAATACTAGCCGAGCTCAAGAAGCACTCACAGCCGCGGAGAAAAGCTGCGTCCAAACACCCCAGTGTCTTACAGACACTTGTTAGCCTGTTTGTAAGATTGCTCTGTCTTGAAACGATAAACCCACCTCATGAAAAGTTCCGGGTATCGCTCAATATGCTTAACAGTTGAACTAATCACAAACGAGGCGGCTCGGTACGTCGCCAAAAAACTCGTGGCGTACGGACTCCGCAGCGGACTTTCAGGATCGTCAAGCAACGTCTGAGCGAAGAAGCTCCGATGGATGCAGAGCATGCTGAATGAGCGGAATGACGAGAGAAGGAAGCTTTTCATATGCACCCCCGCGCTGACACACACCTGCGCATCCTCAGTTCGAAGGAACATATTAAGCGCAGGAGGTAGCACCATCTCGCGGACCTTTCGGTCGAGCTCGAGGATCGATTCATAGCTGGGAGGCGCGGCTGCGAGTGTCAGCTTCACGACCGGCCCGAACACGTCTCTTATGAAATGATATTTCCAGTTCCAATCTGCATGCATGGCAGATCAAAATTGTAAGAAACCAATTGAGAAGAGAGAAAGTCGGACACGCACATTGCATGTCATGGTCTTCCTCATCACACGTTGGCAATGCACAATCCACATAAGAAAGCTCTATGGAGGGTGGCCGACCGAGTGTGATACTCTGTCAAATAGTTAGCTCAAAAGATAAGCTCAAAATCAAACTTACATGGAACAGATCCGCTGTGTACACCTCCCAGAATATCCTCCTACGAAGCTCAACGGTCTTTTCGTCCATATGCCACCGCCCAGGATCACGGTCTATAAAGAGCTCAATTAGCAACTCAACAGAGAAGCGAGCTTCACCTACGCAAACCAATCTAACACGAGCTCACAATAAGCGAACCAAAAAAGTAAAGAGAACACCCCAGCTCACAATCTGCGCAAGCTTGCACCCCAGACTCCCCAGCGCCCAGACACTGTCACGCTTGTAACGCTCCCCCGCGCAACTGCGGTAATGCGACATCGATATAATGGCCTGATTTCGAAGCGTATTAGAGCCAAAATGGACGTGCTCGACTTGTGCAACACACCTGCACTGTCTCCACTGTCGGGCTGTCGAATAAAGGCCGCAATGCCATTGCAGCGCGGGCATAGTGGTGGTATGTCTCGCCATCGACATGGTATGCTGGCAGCGTCAAATCCACAAGGACAGCTTGCGCGAAGACCAGGTACAGAAATGCGAGTTTGTGTGGCGAGATCTGTGTGCTTGACTCCCATTCGCGAGCAGGGTCTTCGCGTTCTTTCTTGGCATTGTACACGGGCGTCAAAACATCTTCAATCAAGCCCTGTCGGGTTGCGAGCTGCGTATACCAACAAGAATGCTCTAGGTATGTTTCGCAAAGACTCCACGCGCGAGTTCTGGGGGGCAGACCGGCAAACAGCATGGTCATCGCGCTTTCAAACGTTTCAAAGTCGGTTGCGAATCCATCACCCAGGAATGTCATCGATGCAATGTTGTTGAGAAGGTCAGGTGTGCCACCCACACTATTGTTCGGACCAAACTCTTCTGCCAGGAGTGTAGGGCCTGCCTGTCATGGATATGCGAAATTAGTGAGTAAGAATGCCTCAATGCCTAATATTAGTCATACCGAAAGCAGAGTCTGGAATTTACACCCGCCACGTCAATTTACTTTGACCACGGCGACGAGCTGATATTAACTAACCTCTGAGCCCGCAGAGGCGCCGAAATATGTATGCTTGCCACTGCCACCAATTGAAAGCGTTCCAAAGGATTTCAACGTTTCTTCAAGATCCTCTTTATCCTGAACGCTGGACCCATCCGGAGTAGATTTTACGGAGAGCAAAAGAGCGTGCGGTTCTGATGAAACATTGGATTGGAGAATTGCCAAGGCAGCTTCGAGCTGCCGAATACGCTGGCCCATCTCAAATATCTTGCGGTGAAGGTATTCCGTATCTGGGAGAAAGGATCTAAGCCCAATGCTCTTCAGCCATTTAAAAAACACAATCAGTGCTGTGGGACATACCTTACGGTTTGACCAGGCGTGAAGATGTCGTTTGGACATATGTTGGGACATCTCCGGCGAGCGCATGACCCGCAAGGTATTTGCTTTCATTCTTCAGTATGATTTGGCGAGTCGATGCTGAAGTAAACACTAACTTTGTCGCATTTCAGCTTCGATTTCCTGCATTCGGCGCAGGAAATCTCACCACGAGAGCGCTTTAGTTTGATCTCTTCATCTGATGTGAGCTTTCTAGAGGCTCTCCGTGGAGAAGAAGACGGATTTTTAGGGACAGCGGGCATGGGGATGAGATTCTCGCTGGTTTGGGGTGCTCTAGAGTTGGTACCCGGCTGTCGCTGGAGAAAATGTCCGACTTTGGCTGCTTTCCCCCTTGGCGATAGGCGCACAAGGCAGAAAGGGGTCGAGGATGGCAAGTAGCTGTGAGCAGTACACTGATTTATAGTACAGTATGAAGGGAAGCGAGAAAGCAAGCTTCCCGTGAGGGACTTATGAGGCCATCGTGGCAACCGCCGGCCCTAAGCAAGACCCTAATTCCGGCCGTCCCTTCGGGATTCTTTACCTTTTACTCTCACCTCTTCACCTCTTCGAACTCCTGAGACTATGTTAAAGCTTGGCCAGTACATATATATAGTGGTTACGAGCCTAGTCACTACCACGGGTGCGCAGCTTCAGATCCCAATGCATTATCTCCCCTTAAACTTGCCTCAAGCTATAAATATGCACTAGGCTTTTCACAACTCGTTCTTTTGAAGCGGCATATAAGGTCGGTTGTGCACAGCTTCAACTGTCCCCTAGATCCTTTACTGTACTAATACTTACGATCTTAAGTTCAGGCCGAGAGGTTCAAATTGAGCGGTGACCTGGGACAAACTTCGAATAGGTTCAAAAGTCAGACCCAAACTGGCAATCCGAAGGGCTTTTTCAACTTGGTGGCTTCGGGGATTTTTTTCCACACAAGCATAACCGGTAAACATGCCACACTGTAGGACAGTTTACCTACAATAATTCCGCGCCGCAAAGTCCATGGACAACCATGCACCTGGTCCATGGACCAACCTCCCAATCATTCGGACGATCTCCGAAATAGGCTCTGTTCAGAAACATGTGTCAACGAATCTAAGGCTGTATTAGTACAGTGTATCGAGACCTTCGGGCCCATTGCTGTGATTACCCCACCTCACCCACACACACCCTGCACCATGAAACTCCAGGTGCACCTTAAAGGCGACCACAATCAAGGCTACAGGCCAGGTGAGGAGATCAGCGGGTGGGTTAGGTGCGCTACGTCCGTGTTTCACGAGGGTCCCACGTTGTCCTTGCACGCAATTAGAGCAACATTTGCAGGTATGGGTTGGTTGAACATTGGAAAGTCGATTCCTTCTGACGGAGATCCTTTCAGGGGAATGCTGCACCTTCAAAACCACGTACGAGCCAACAGCCTGATATATATCTCATACATTGGATTGATGACCTCCACAGAGATGGGGTTACAAGGACGGATAGTGATGAAATCACCACGCGTACTGTAATTGTCTATGATGTTCAAGGTCCTAAATATTCCTCGTTCAGACAGCGTGTTGCAACTACGGCTGAATTCGTCAAGCTGCCTTTCTCGTTGATTATACCTGAATTCGCAGGCGATGGAATTGGGCCTCCAGGAACCATCGGTCCAACCACACTTCCTCCTAGTTTCTGTGATCGCAATGTCCGGAAAAAGCAATACATGTGAGTAATTTGTTACTTCTAATACTGGGAAACCCAAGTTGAGTGAGAGATGCTTTTAAAGCAAGTACTGGGTCGCAGGATGGGGTATTGATGCTACTGGTTGCCAATTGTACAGGTGAGTACCATTCAATGGCCGAAGAAGAAAAACAATATGTTTATTTTGTCATTGAAGAGACAAGCATGAAGTTACAATGTAAGCGGTTGTATCATATGTATGCCTTTCGTACATGTCTCAACTGACATATAGCTTACCATGGGACCCGGAGCCCAGGGCTCCCACTCTTCGATGGCCTCGTTTGTCATCTATCGATCCCTATATTCTGCAAGAACACACAGATGAATGGAGAGTCAAATCCAAAGAATACGTGCTCTCAACCAAAGTGCACAACCGCAGCGAATTTCTGGATCGTCTAAAGCCAGAAAAGCTGACTCCGGTGTCATCAGGGTCGCTATGCAGCGTATGCAATGCAGACGCCTCTGGCCCTATATTCGTCTGTGCTTCTCACACCAACTGCTCGTTCTGCTGGTGCTGGCCATGCATGTTAGACCCAGCTAATCAACATGCCAAAGTATTTGTTCGGAGGGACATTGGGGATGGCGCCATTGACATGTACCGATCAGCCGCGAGAAACACTGCCAGGAACTTCAAATCAGAAGCCAAGACGGTGGCGAAGGCGAACGTACCAAAATCCAGCCAGGCACCCACCAAGGCAGGGCCCATGAAAAGATTAGTATATAGATTGCTTCGATTATCTCCCTCGCCTCTCGTTCCGCCTGTCCAGGCGGGTCTTGCGGGAAAGACGTCACTGGAAGGCCGTGAAGAAATTGAATGTTTGATTGTGCAGGCCACTGCTAAAGCGCGTTACGAGGTACGTCATATCGTCCTCTTCACATCAATAATAATTAAATTGCGACATAGGTCTGGCTGCCAAACAAGCAAGCTTATCCCCACAACCTCGATATCCCCATCATTACGGTGATCACTATCTTATCCACTTCTAAAAACACTCTTCCCGGTATTCTACCCATTTTGCCTTGGCAAGTAAAGGACGGGGAAGCAGAAACGGTGAAAGATCACGGCCCCAAAAGCCCCGCTATAGCACTCTCTGTAGAGATGGAGTCTATCGTTGATAACCGTAAAGAGGTTACTCCTTGGTGGACGACCTGGTGGCCTAACCTTGGGGAATGGCTTCAGCCGGGCTACCCTGAGCCATCGACATCCAGATCACCTGTAGCATTTAGCAGATCATGGAGTAAACCCACAAGGAACGACTCGACTGGCTATTGGAAAAGCACCGCCGACGTGTGTAGTTGGATCCATAGAACTCTATTCACAGAAACCACCCAAGTCTTTCATGAACCTCATATAAACCTGCGCGTACTCAGGTCACGCTTTGACTTACGGTTGGAACATCGTGTGGCTGATGTCCACGTCAAGATCCATTTATCCCAAGTGCCTTGGACCAGCGGCGTCTACCGTCCTGGAGCAACGACACATGGCGTACCAAATTCGGATAGCCCTTCTGAGAGTGAAGGGCGTGCGATTCGCCATATGACAGAACCTCAAACCCGTTTTACTTTGCCTCCAGCCTACCAACCTTCTCCCTACCTACCCAGCTAGCTAATCAGGTTTAGGACTCGCGTAGACACGCCATGGGATGTACTTATCCATTTGTAAATCCGTTCAATCATTACTGGTGTTAAATCATACAGTTCGTGCTAAAGGGGTATATGCTCCGGTTACGCTGAAACACTGTCTTGCCGAGACTACCAGACAGATGGTTCTGATTTCACAAATGCCCGTTGTCTGACAGCGCCTGCGCTCCTAGCTTCGGCGTCAAGCTCTGCTTTTCTTCGATCATACGCCGCGCGACGAGCTTTAGCCTTCTCCGCCTGTTTCAAGTCAGTCAAACCCTGGAAAGATGCCTATATCCCGCATGCAATTAGTTTCGAGGAGCATTTCGATGGGACAGAGATCTAACCTGCATCCTTCCTTCCAGTTCCGTGAACTTGATCTCATATTTCCTCAGCTTCTCGAAGAACCCCGGAAGGTCCTGATGGTGGTTCGGCAGTTTCTCTAGTGCTTTGCGATATCTCGTCAGATTCCTGCAACGAAGGTGGTCAGGATGAAATCTTGGGTATAATGGTCATCTTGGCTTACTCATCCAAAGAATCAATCGCCCTGCTGTGCGTTTCCTTCCATTCCGGAGGGCAATCACTGCTATAAGACCAGTCCATGCTGAGCCCGTCATGCACGCGTCCAAGGGCATGCGCAACCTTCGGCCCAAGCTCCATGAACTGGTCAAAGACAGCATCCGACACCCCCGGAATGATATGCAACGCCTGTCAGATGGTCGGTCAGTACCGCTGTATGCCGGGCCGTGTGACCAAGCCAACTTGCCTCAAGAATCCCATCCGTGTCTTCCATACATCGGCAGCAGCACTCGCGCAGACCCTTGATCCCATCTTCCCGTTCCCTCGCCAAAGATTTTGCCTTTGAACGAGTGTGCCTCCGATCATTTACAGGAAGGTCGTCGCTGCTGACATAACCAGATGGAAACGTAGGAGGGGGCTGGAGACGGTCCACGCGGACAGCACCCCTGTTGGGCTGGCTCACGCTCCTGTAAAGACTCGATGGAGGATGACCCTTGATCCCATCTTCCGCCTCCCTTGCCAAGGATGTTTCCCCTGGACGAGTGGGCCTCCGATCGTTTATGGGAAGGTCATCGCTGCTGTTATAACCAGATGGAAACGTAGGAGGGGGCTGGAGACGATCCCCGCAGACAGCACTCCTGTTCGGCTGGCTCACGCTCCTAGAATGGCCCGCTGAAGGGTGAGTGCCCACGAGTGGGCTCAGCAGAAGATTGCGACTCTCGTCCGTGTCCCGAGAAGGCGCCGCAATGAGCGCCAGCCCCTCCGGGGTTTCCTGCGTAGGTAGATCATCCAGCGGCAATAATCCTTGGGTAATGCGGTGCTGATTCACGAGCCATCTCGTCCTCTCGGCATCCGTCTCGAGCTCAGGTGGCGGGCAAGAGCGTACCACGCCCGCTCGCGGATTGGGAGTGATCCAATAAGGAAGCAACCATGGTTGGCCTCTGGGAGTGGCAGGCATTTGCGCACGGGAACTGGAGTTGCTATCGGCAGTGGTGTTCGGGGTTGGGTTGGGGGCCACGCCCTCGCTCTTTGTCCTTGGCCGCACAAAAGACGAGCTGTAAGGAGGTGATGGTGTTCGGAGGAAGAATGCAGGTGTCGCTCCCCCGGCTTGCAGCGCTGGTCTTCCGTGTGCATATGTTGGCTGTGGGATGTGGTAGAAGGTGTCACTCGATCGACTTTCCACATGATTTCGGTCGCGGCGATCGTGGGGGGAATAGGGAGATGGGATTTCATGGGAGCTCGATGAACGCGCGTCCTCTGGGTGCGGCAAGCTGGGGGTGGTGTATACAAAGGGTCTGGGCGGTCGTGCGGCATGATCTACAGGCTGGCCGTACCACCCGCTGCTCGACTCTCCAGCAGTAAACGCTGCGGGGTGAATGAAGAATGTGGGAGCAGACGACATCGCTGGGCTGATGGTGCGATGGGGGGAATTCAATAACACCTACAAGCGTGTGTCTTCGATCTTATAGTGCGATAAGTGCAACTGGCGCCCGGGCCAAATGCATCGCATCTAATTAGACGCGCAGACCGGATAATTAAATGGCGGTGCCAGCGCTGCTCAGCAACGGTACATGTGTCGGTCCCTATGTGCCAATTTGTGTTTCGTTGCAGTGGTTTGCTGTGCCAGAGGCCGCCCCGCTTAGCGCTAACACTCCCTTTTGGGACGCGTTGTCCACAAGGCTAAACACGAGTACTGCTGCACTGGTCTGTCAGTTGACCTCGGTTCGACTCCGCGAGCGCAGCCTCCTTAAGTTACATTCGCGATCGCTCTCATTGTCATGCTGTACCAGGGTTAAGGAAGTAACCTTCATATTTCAGTAGGGCCCTTACAACACCTCTGAGGATATATTCGTCGCACCGTGCGTTTTGAACAAGTGCTGGTCTGAGAGGATGCATAAACTGTTTAACTATGGAATTCATTACAATCTCAGTCAATAATCGAATGCTAACGGTTTGACCACGCGGATGGACGAATTTACAATGGGCCACCTCCAATGGAGTGGTGCTGTAAAGGGCCTAGAATTGGAGTCATGGAAGCAGCAGCTAACTACTACCACGTAGAACTAAGAAGATATCTGCATTGCATCATTCCAGAAGTACGGGGCGATTTTGCCTCTCCTACTACTAGTAGATGCAGCCTAGACGTCCACTGACAGTTCTTCATTCTGCGAAGACTTCGGATACAAATGTGAGCGCCGTTACTAAATGGCCACTGAATTAGCTTGTCTTAATATCCTCATGATGCCTTTCGTCCGCGAAGAACGCTGTGTCTTATATTCCCCACACTTGAAGGGTTTTTAAATTCCTGAAAAGAACCTAGAGCTTGCTTTCTTTCCCTCAGGAGGATGCGTCCATGGACAGGGCGAAATCAACTTTATACATCAAGCGCTGCATAGACCTTTTTCGCTGTGGCCCGCTGCGCTGGAACGTGAGCTCCAGCATCCATATGTGTATAATCCTGTTTTATCATTTGCCCTCAGCCACTTCCAGCTCATCGCTTGGGATGCCCCTCGAGAGTCGGGGAAGGGAGCTAGATAACAGCCAGATAACAGCTGTACATCGCTTGTCTATCGTATGCAATGAGGCCCGGGACCGCGCTGACGCCTGTCGTCACCCGGCGCCGTCTATTCATCTTTGCAGAGGGCGCTGAGTGTTAGCGCTCATCCAGTACTTACACAGTCTCCGCACCACCACAACCCCAAGAATCGTAGCATGTCAAAGCCTGCAAGCTGCGAAACATCATATAATTCAGCATTGTATTGCAGGACAGGAGAACCAATCTCGAAGATTCATGCAATACTCATGACTGTAGGCACTCAAATTGATGTCTATGTGGTTAGATTGCGCCAAGGTATGTGGTTGAAAGATTAGCTTTGCCGAGTTTAGACTCCTGAAAGTGTCGATCCCCGTAAAAACCAGAAAGTAAACACCAGAAAGCTAGCAAAGTTTACAGAGTCCGTTCGCAGAGTACGGGGGTGACGCGTAGACATTCGATTATACATTGGCTATCTACCTTATTACCTGGCATGAGACCTCGGAAGTTTGCACAGTACTGCCACTCGTGGCTCGATGACCTTAGTGTAACACGTCACGAGTGATTCGCATGTCATAAGCATAAACAACTCGCATGGTAATGACTATTGTATGCGGCAGCCTAAGCGGTGATAGTTTATGGTCCTCCCTAAGTACATGTAAGGTCCGGCACCACCACGCGTAAGGCTAGTAGAATGGGTGTGGAAGTGGCTAGTTTGCAGGAAATCAGGTTCGCTGTGGAACCCTTTACACCTCGGGATCTTTATTTAGGCGATATGAGGGAGACATAGAGTACAAGAGCACGCGCACCTCGAAGCTTTACATCCATACCTTTAAGAACCTGGTAGTTGGGTGAGGACTAGTATACAAATCCCACTGGGTAAACCTTCTCGAAACGAAGACCGAGAAGGAGCAGTTGCGACCGAGTCGGGTCGTTCTGACCAAAGCTTCGGAGATGAAATTTTGCACCGACCAACCTAGCTGGGAGCGGTAACACATGTACGGCGATCATTGGTATAAGTGTTCTAGCCTAGGAGACTTCCATGCACCGAAATTGGAAGCTATAGAGCTCTTTACTGGACTAGTAGCTGCTGTCACGCTTCGTATGTGAAAGGACCGGCCCTCGAACCCATCAGACAGGAATTGAAAAACCAAATGTGGACACGATACCTGTAAGGGGCGCAAAAACTTTTTAGACCAAGCACTGTAGTGCAACAGAACATTAGTACTCGAGTATTTAAGGGCGTCTCTTTTCTTCCACATCTGTTTCTGTGCGACCAGGCGGATTGTTTTAAGGTGCTTGACTTACATACACGATTGGTCGTAGCAGCGTGACTAAATTCCGACTACTGGGGAAGAAGAGGTCTGAGACGCATAACAAAAGGCAAAGGAGAAGACGGAGGGTAACCAACGTGACCCTTAGCTACCTCAGGCTGGGGTGGTCGTGCAGTTGCCTTTGTACACTCATAAGGGTAGTAGGATACTGTTTGTCTGTGTGTTGACTGAACTAGACTATCCTACCACCAACTATATAACCGCTACTATCGACGAGAGCCGACATAACACAGTAGCCGTTAGTGTAATCACCACGCATGGCGTGAAGAGGAGGATGTCACCGGAGTATAATTAATTTGACACGCGCGACCGTCTAGAAGAAGGGAGCTAGCTATCTCCCACTTTAACGTCGCTTCTTCCGTTTTGCCCTCTCTGCCCGGTGCCGGTTAGAGGTCAGCAACTCGGCTGGCGGGTCGCACCGTGGCAGACAGTTGCCTCCGCCTTGCATGGACGAGTCGAGCAGCGGGCAGTTCGTGTCAAAGTCGGACGGAGGACTGTGTATGCTGCGGCTGGCAGGAAGTAAACTTCCCGAGGGCTTTTGTGGCCTCTTCAAACCCACCTGTTCGCTAGGAGCACTGTCCCGGTCGTGTGCTCTGTCGGTCCGCTGCTGGCAGCGCAATGTCGGGTACGGGGGCGACTCTGGCTTGGCTTCCCTTCTTGGCAGTAGCTCGAATCGCTGGGACAGTCTCCTCTTGTAGTGGTTCGTGTTGTCCGCCCGTAGTTTTGTGTTGGTAGAGCACATATTAATGTGTAGTGGGGAGCCATCCAAGGATAAGTAGGAATACACTGTACACGACACAACGACTGATATAGTGGTATCTAGATCGTATGCGTGGAGCCGGCAGAGCAGGCCTGGGGGACCTATAGCTCCTCGTCTCTGCCATTAGAACGGACATAATAAGCGAAGGCCATGAATAATAGCGTCGCTCATGTTACCTGTTAACCATCAGAAGCTACAGGTGACATGAAGATGCGTGTGGACATTAACATTATAAGTATGGGTTTATGGGTTTATGCTCTACCACCTCCTGGCTCCACCTGCTCATTTAGCCTAACTGACGACATGTACACTGGACAGCAGCTTAGAACGAGACGAGCGAGTAGTAGAGAGCGGGAGAGTGGGGGAATGTTCAGATTTCTTGGGGACGTTGAGTCTTACACCAGTCACTTGTGCGGCTCAGACGGCATCGTAGACGGCCAGAAGGTCTCTATATGCGCGGGGTTCCGCATGGGTGCGTCAGTGTAAGCAATCGAGACTGGTCCGTCTGAGATGCGCGAAGGGTAGGTTAGACGCGTTTCTGGCTGTAAGTGAAGAGGAGACGAGAGGTCGTTTGTGTAGGACTTACGGGTCCACAGGTAGGCACGCGGCACGACGTTCCGTACCATGCTGACGCGTCTTACAGTACGCCGGCAGGTTCTAGTGCTCGACCGTTTCTGTGACCTCTACTGCAAACGTACGTTCTTCACGTTCTTCTGCAAGTCCTTCCTATACTGCCTCATGCTCCTTCCGCTGCTCATAACAGGCGTAACACTGTTGGTAATACACGCACGTAGGTAACCGGAACAACGGGCCCCTAACTGGCTACGCTACCACATACTACCTGTCCAGTAGCTACGCTTCTGTGGTGTCGTTTACTAGTCGCAACTTCCGCGCCTACGTTCCCAGCTACGTGCCACGCAAAGACAGACGCACTGCCACGTTAAACGTATGAGTGCTTAGCGAAGCGTCTTACTAGTTTCTGCTTGCGCTCCTTGTCTTCTTTGGGTTTGCAAGGCGAATAGAACTATGCCTACTGTACTGCCTGGCGTAACCGATCAACGTGTATACAAAGGGAAAGTAACGAACGACCAGCACCGATCATTAGCTATTAGGTAGCTAAAGGATATGGACTTGACCGTAGGTCTAGATAGTACACCTCGGGAAGCCTCACGACATATACTACGACCAGGCCATGTAAGGAGCTCTTTCCCGACGCATGTCCAGAGTATACTGAGTTCTAGACTGAAGCAACGCGCCGGGGTACTACCAAGATTCTCAACGTCTGTTGCCATGTC
>KV417573.1:221074-237925 GCA_001630335.1 Athelia psychrophila
CCTCTACCTATGCCACTTCTACCCCTACGTAATCTCGATCAAAGAGGTCGATGCATTCGCTATAAAGAGAAGAGACCACTGGAGACAGAATACCTTTAACCTTAAATCCGTTGGAAGCCTTTCTCTATGGTAAGGGCTTCTGTCGACGAAGAAGGCGGCCTATAAGTAAGATGAGTTCCTCTCTCGGTCCACTCGTGGCGGAATCTTTCACGGGATGCAAGCGTTAAAGGTTGTCGTCTCTAAAATAGTCGAACGGCAGAGAGCACTTAAATCACCTACCCCCGTCCGGCGGCTCGGGCTCCCCCGGGGGTAGCGCTTGGGGCTGTCCCTGCAGGTGCTTACTGCCGTCCGGCTAAGACAAAATACCACTCACATCACCAGAAAGAGACGCTCAAAGATGCAAACACAAGGATTAGTCGCAAAGAAGAAGAGCGTCAGTTTCGCGACATGCTAATACGTCGTTGCTATCTGCTCCTTAAGCTAAAGGTCAGGCCGCTGCAATATCGGCACTGTCGATGTGGTCTTCTACCTACCACCTCACCACTCGACTACCTGCTCTGGTCCGCTCATGGGCCATCTCTCTAAAAGGGCTCGTTGAAACAGACAGAGAAGATCGCCTAATACACGCTCTATATACCCTTCAAAGATTTTATGACTAACAGGTAAATGGTACAGTAAGCGGCAATAGAGCGAGTAAATATTTAATATCGGTCAGCGCTGAGGACATCTAGCAGTTTCAATTCAAGGGGCTATTGGGAAGGTACAGGGTGGGTCGCCCTCGTAGCTCGCGTACACCGCCCCCGACCTCGTGAAGTACGCATTTACGAGCTGGTTCCCGCATAGACTTTCCTTCTGTAAGATGTGTGATTGGCACCTCCGTTGCTACACAACCGGAAGGAGATCGGGCAGAAAGAGAGTCAGAAAAGGCAGAAGAAATTTGAAACGCAGCCTGGACACGACACTGAGCTGGGGACTAAGCTCCTTTGGACTTTTGCTGAGTGAGAGAGGAGGGACGAATGGGCGCGGGTTGGGCGCGGTATTAGGTCGTTGTGCTTGTTAGCCACCTTCGTATCCCCATGACGTAGAGTAACCATCATTATATGTTGGTTATCCGACGCCCCAGCATACGTACCGATGGATAATCAGAAATTGCGCACTTTCCCGGTAGCATTTACGCTCTACTCGTCTTCTGCGCTGCGCTTATAAACTCACGTGCACTGTACTAATGCAGTGCAAGGCCTGGGCGGATGGAGTGAACGTGTTACGTCTGACGTTTCAGGTCTGAGCATAGAGCAGACTCAGTAAACGTTCAGTAAGTTACATCATACAAGGCCTGGGCGGTTACTTGGAACGGTGGAACGGATGTCTGACGTCTATTCCATGCTCAGTAAACATCATACAAGGCCTGGGCGGTTGCTTGGAATGGATGTCTGATGTGACCTGCTCCATGTTCGTTCCATGTTCACGAAACGTCGTACGAATTGTCTCTGATATTCCATTACCTGCAGTTCTGAGTAAAGATGACATAAGAACTAAAGAGAGAAGCTGCTAGTGGTTTGCTTTTACCTTCGAGGTTGGAAGCGTCGAGTACAGCAGGGGCAGAGGGGAAAGCTGTCACGCAATAGAGGCCGATCGTTTGCAGTTGTTTGGACTGCTTGCTACGTCACAGAAGAGTTTTGCAAGACAGTTGAAAGACACTCATTTCTCACATTAAACCGATAGGCTCAGTGACGAGTGGTCCTCACGAGGTCCAAAATGGTAACGACCGGTTGAGCTACGGTGGTTCTACGTCGTTAGAAAGCTGTTTAACCACTTCCTCGTAACCGGATAGCAACCGCGAGCTGAAGCGTTTCTAGGATGTTGTCATGCTGACAAAGGTATGGTGCTCTCGAAAGTGAATCGAGTAGTAAAGCGTCCCAGAGGGTCAGATAGTACAGGGTCTCAGGAAGTCGCTGCTGGAAGGGTGTACGCAGAAGGTCATGCTTGTGTAGCTCCCGGGTCTCTTTACCTGTAGCGCGGTCTTTTGCCTATGAGGTAGGTAAGTCCGATGGATAAGTTTCCTCCACGGGGACATAGACGGATCGCCGGCTGGCCGGTGATACCTGCAGATGATATCGAGGTGTCGATCAAGTCACGTATGCAGACTTCTCTTGCACTGTGCCCGAAGACATGAGTTGGCCTCCGAATAGTATATGAAGTGACGCTTACCAGTCGTCACCGCCGCAAATTTGACTGCGCCCCAAGATATGAGCTCATTTGCAAACGGGTTGGTAGAATAAAACTTACCAACGAACTTCTGCATCTTGTTTTTCATTTTCGTGCTCTTGCTCATCTAGTGAGATGTGGAAACTACCGCAGCATTTCGCACTGCGTCCAACATTGTGAGCTTTATCACAAATGAGATTGCAAAATGCTCGCCATGTTAGCCAACCGCTTTTAGTGACTACCTTCCGATTCATGTGTCTGCACCGAGGGCATGTACGTTCTTCGTCGCTAGTATTCCCTCGTGCATTTTGACGTAGCACAATGCTCATTTCAACGGTCATTCCTGCATGGACCAAGGAAGAAAATTTCGCACGATCAATGATTTGGTCATTGTCCGGTGTCAAGATACTGTAATCTCCTCGCTGGACAAGTGCATCGCCCGCGAGAGTTCTGCAAAAACCGGATATCACGACATGAAAGTCCTGAAATACATGATTTCAATATCGTGTTGATAATTGGTTGATGTCATTTTTGGTCTCACCTGCCAAGAGTTACAGAATATTTTGGGTACTGGCAGGTTGCGTCCCAAATGATCAACCACAATCACAGTATCGACCTTTATGTGACGTAGTGATGCCGACTCTTGCTGAAGCAAGGAGTAGAAATCCGCGAGGGCGACGGCCTCTGCCTGTGGTCTCTGCTCCAGTTCCGGCCATGCGGCGCTGTATGACACCCAAGGTCAGTAACAACCTAAGATACAACATAGGAGGAACGGCTCACCGGCCCAGTGCCAGAATGCAGGAGGCGAACGAGGTGTGGCACTCTTGCAGCTTCGAGTTAAGCACGCTGACAGCACCACTCTCTCCAATATTGCCCCACACGTACTGGCGAATGAAGTGAAGCATGGCGCCCGAAAGGGCGTAGCGATAGTTTGTCAAGTCGTTCAATAATTCTCGTAAGAGTTGACGGCACTGCTCCACCTGCGCGGCAAGATTATGACTGAGTGCCTCGGCTAGTGGCGTGTTTTTGTAAGCATGAACAGCAAGCTCCGTCAATGTTAGCATTCGCCGCAGAGAGGCTAGAGTCTCCGGTAATGTTTCAGAATGGCGAAGCGCAGGGCTCTCCATCAGCGTGTCCATAATGTCAGCAATGACTTGTATCTCGACGAGGGAACGGTCTGCACTGGCAGATGGGTAGCGTGTGCCGATGACCATGTTAGTCGTGAAGAGGTCAGTCAGTGGTCCGGGACGGCGGGAATCGGGTGGTTGCGCTACACCAGCTAAGCGCATGGTGCTCGTCTTGGTGCTTCTGGTGGTGTGTTCATTTGGAGGGGGTCCTGTGGGGTACATTTCATGGGAATATTCGAGCCTTTCATCCATGGTAACGATGTTGGTGATATATATATTTGCATGTCGGATGTAATCAACGTGACTGTGGTTTTGATAATCGCCCATGGTGAGATTGCCATGAACATTGTTTACCATTCCTCCTGATATCTGATGGGTGTTGAAAATCTATCGGAATATGGCAAAATGAGTAAAAGAGAGGGGGGACAAGGAAAGTTCCCAACCACCATTGCCTTATTATCAGCTTCCTCACGTTCCAGTGTCGCGTCCATTTCGCAAGCAGTCTCGAGCGAGAGAAGTCAAGGTGTTAAAGGAGAGTTGGTGTAATCCTATTGTACCGCACGTGCGCCAAGTTGAGGAGAGTACACGGCTCCAAGACCGAGAGAAAGAGTGGATCGGATGGACAGGAGAAAGACAGAGATCGAGTGTGCTGCTTCAAGTGCCGGGCAGTAGTTGAGCTTGAGATCTTGAGATCGTGGCAGCACTTGGTGTTGATGGGCAAATGCTAGCAAGCTATAGCTATATGGGCGCTACTTATACGCCCATTTCCCATCACATTCTTTCGCAGCAAGTCAAGCCTAGTAGCCAATCTAGGTGTAATCATATCGGATTTAACGGCCCAGTGTGCCAAAGGTTCCTGTGCAACTCAGGCTGTGTACATCAGTCACCCTTAAGGCACTATATTGCCAGTACGAGCGTGTTGCCAAGTTAGTGGTGCTTGTGGTGGTATTCAAAGCGCGAGAGTGTCAGTTGCGTCGCGATTGGTCTCCTGTAGGCAGACAGAAACATCGTTGTGCGCACCTGCTGACTCGGAGCAAACTCGGAGGTCTATGAGCTGGGATGTCGCTCGGATCGGGCCGGGATTCACCGCCACAGACTTCGCGCACTGCTGCTCAGTGCTAGACTGTCAGAGTGGTGCGCAGCACCCTGCCGCACAGTACTGGATCCTTGTAAAGCAAATATTATTCAGAACGAGCGCTGATGGTACAAAAACAGTCGAACCTCATCTTGACTTCATCTGTCTGAAATTCTCTAAATGAGATCCACAATGGGACTGCCAGGTAGACTAAGAAGTGTTGTTGATGAAATACACCCAGTAGCTAGTTCACATGGGTATACGAGTTCATTTGCATAAAAGAAAGAAAAGCATATGTCAATGGCGAGGGTGCCGGTGACAGCGACAACGGCCCAACGTCCGTTTTGACAGAAAAGGACTCTTGGCAACTGCTGCTTTGAAAAGGACACAAATGCCCCGAGCCTAACAATAAATTGCTATGGCTGATAAGAGTGCGATACGCAACACTGACCTTGGAGCCACTAGTAGTATTCTTCGATACTGATAAATTTGATATCGCCGCGTCTGTCAAAAGTAGGGGATCGGTACACCCGCGCTTGTATCAAGGGGAAATCCGACACTCCCCGACCCCTATCGGCCATCTTCTTGTACCTCTGAATCTTGTCGTTGTTGTGGCCTATCAACCTCCCGACATTGCCGCTGTCCATGCAACTAAAGTGTGACGCATTGCGGTGAATATTGTTATACTGGGTGCTGACTTTATCCAGAGAAGCGCGCACTGTCGAGAGAGAGAGGCTCCAGTCGAATTGTGGTTGTTACGCTCGTTTCTAAGATCATCTCTCAGCGTGGATGACGCATACATACTTCTCCGAGTTGAGAGAACTCTGGAGGTTGCTATTGGCCGCGTAAGACGAAGAGAGGTTAGATTAGCATTGGGACAGCTGCTGCTTAGTATTGTCGAGGATCCACATCTGTTGCTTGAAGGAGTCGGTAGGTGCTGCAATCTCCTTGGCCTTTCCCTCCACTAGACTCGTGACCAGTCTGAGTATGTAGCAAACTGACGATACTCAGACTGGTAAAATGGGGGCAATAAAGTCTTTGCGCGCGGATACATATTGTTCAGGGCCGGTGAGAATCAGTGATTCTTGCCAGCCCTAAACTCGCCCGCGCGAGTCGCGTCGATCAGCTGCAGCACTGAGCAGAACGCGTCTTGCTTGCTATCGCTCTCGCTCACATAGGCGAGGGGGCTCATCCCAAATACATTCTTTACATTAAATACGTTCTTTCAACCCATTCACTTAAAAAAAACCACCCACACTGTCACACGGACCACATCAATCCTGAGACTTTGCAGATGCGCAAATGAGCAGCTCACAAGTGCAGCACTGGCCTGGCAGAGCCGAGTACTGCAATATGGTGCGAAACCTCGATGACTACGAAGTCGAAAATCACGTTCGCGACCGCATATCTCACGACAAACTCCCGTCTCTTTCGTTCTTTGACTCATTACGCCGATCACAAAGCTGACGCGTATCGCGCTATTGCTATGGTCTCCCATCTTTCGTATTACGCCATCATGCCAAAGAGGAGGCGGCATTGGCTTGTGTGTACGGTCAGTGCTAGACAGAGAGAGACGATAGGCCTAGGATTGAGATTAATTGATCGACGCGACTCGCGCGGGCGAGTTTAGGGCTGGCAAGAATCACTGATTCTCACCGGCCCTGAACAATATCCGCGCGCAAAGACTTTATTGCCCCCATTTTACCAGTCTTAGTATCGTCAGATTCATCTACATACTAAGACTGGTTACGAGTCTATCCCTCCACGTCATTTTGCAAAAGTTGACACCGGGTCTTTTCCAGGGTCAGAGCAGCTGTCTCGTTGTCCAGCTTTATCGGGAGCGCCGAAATCTGCGCCAGCTGATTCGCCACCTGTCCCCCGAGGCGTTCGGTATCTGCCACTCATCCGGCCAGCGTCCTCTCCAAATTGCCAATGATCTCTGTTTGGTCGCATTGATGGCCTTTTCATCCTCGATCAACCCATTCAAGCGCTTGCTATCGCGTTCGTGTGCAGCTTTCTCATCTTCGATCAACCCATCCAAGCGCTTGATATCGCTTGCGCGCGCGGCCTTCTCCCCTTCGATGACTCCATTCAAGCGCTCGATGTCGGCCCTACGTCCAGCCTTTTCGTCGTCAAGCAGTTTGTAGAGACGATTGGGATCCGTTGCATCCAGTCCGTCACTCCTTTCCGTCGCCTCTTCAAGATCTCCCGCCAGCTTCGTGGTCCTAGCTAGTAGCTTCGGCCTCTTCGGCATCAGCCTCGTGGTTCGAAATCTTAGTATCAGTCATACGCTGAAGGATGATTAGCTCGCTCTTTGCTTTGGCCAGCTCTTGTTTAGATTTGCGAAGGTTGTCCGTCAACTTCTTGCTGTCGGCCTTGGAATCTCCCAGGTCCTTCTCGAGAAGACTGCAAACGGTCTCGGCACTAGGGACCTTTTTGTCTATATCATCGACCTCGTCCTTCTTCCCGGAAAGTTCCTTCTTGAGCCCTGCGCAAGTCTCCGTGAGTTCGGTCTTGTCATATTCAAGGCTTGCATGAGCGATTTCGGCATGCTTGCGCCCTTGTCCTTGGCTTTCACCACCACTCCGAGCTGTTTAATGAGATTCTTCTTATCGCCTTCCAGCTTTGCGATAGTGACTTCGTGCGCTCGGACCTTGTCTTGTGAGTCGTCCAACTCAACCGAAAGTCGTTGCTGCTCCGTCTTCGCTCGTCTCGTTTCGTTCTGCTGCTTCTCAAGCTCTCCCTTCGCTCTCCCTTCGCTCGGTCCTGCTGCCGCTCGAGCGCTCGCTTCACTTCGAGTTATTGCTTGTCAAGTGCTCGCTTTGCGTCGACCTGTTGCTGCTCCAGTGCTCGCTTTGCCTCGATCTGCTGCTGCTTGAGCAATTTCTTAGCCTCAGCAAGCTCTTCAGCGTTGCTATCGTCCATCTACATCCTTGTAAGCTCTTGGTGTCCATACAACCTAAAAAAGGAAAACGCACGCCCAAAGTGGAAGCTGGTCCCACAAGCTTGAATACCAACCAACCACCACTCGAAACGCCGAACGAGACATCTTTGGTACCAAGACGATCATTATTGATGTTAATCGTGGCTTGGAAATGGGGTTGAGCAGTTCAGCAGGGTCCTCGAGTTTTGGGCTGGCCAAGACGTGGCACATGGTATCGGACGACTCGTCGGGAACGCGTGGACTGGTGAATATAGGATGCCACTGCCATACTTCCCACTTCTGAATCCGACTCTCACTTCACGCTTTTCTACACCAGCGAAAGTTGCAGCAGGTCCGAAGCTGAGTTCGACCCGATGCGTGGGAATGCCAATATCCTGGGCCACCTGGAGTCCTGGACGCCGATCGAATTTTCCTTATTACTTTTGCTCTTCCAATCTTCAAATACAAGCTTCGGTCGATGTGATTGTGTGGCTTAGAAGTTTAAATCCGGCTACACCTGCGTGTTTGGCCTGTTACACACAAGACAAGATGCGACATTTTATAAATCACCAGAACAGAAACGAGATATTGACATCAGAAGGACGTTGCACGATTGAATGATGGCTGAGAGCAGAGCGGGGTCCGTCGACCAGCTGGATTAGGTGCATCAAATGCCCCCTGCCTTCAAGATTGTCAACATATGTCATACTAGGTATTCTGCGTAGGTGGACGCAGATAGGCGTGCACTGGCTAAAAGTCTCTCATTCGCCCCATCTATTTCTGCCATGATATATGTAGACGGTTAGCTCTCCCCGTCAACAGCGTGGTTGTACGGAAGAAAGGTCAATGGACGGCGATGGAGAGCCTTGGCCCCTCACTAGTGGCCAGGAAATCGGACGAGAATCAGTGACCAGGCCGGAAATCTCCCAAGATAAAGATAATTACTTATTAGATGCAGAAAGACCTCAGAGATGAGAGCAGCTCAGGCTGTTGGACGCAATGAGCACGCTGCGGCTTGGAGAAAGACCAACTTGTTGTGGGCGCTTATTTAGGGCTGCGATCATGCTGTTGTAATCTTCTGACAGAATTTACACACGACGGCATGCCGTAGCCCGCCATGTAATTTTAAACTTCAAGTTAGCTGATTCATATAAAAGATCAAAGCTGCCTATTCTACAATCCAGATAGTCCTTGCCCCCTACCCAGCAGCACGACTCAAGATGATGCTCTTCTCATTCGCAGCGCTCTCTTCTCTGTTTATCGCTGCTCAAGCTGCCTCTCTCGCTGCCCAAAGCACAGAATGCTTCACAACGCACACGGGCTACCTCAAAGCTGGGGGAAGCGATTTCGGCATCAACAGCGAGAAGCTCATCGTTTGGGGCTATAATGTGCACAATAGCACCAAGATTAAGCTGTCCCTTCAGGTACGCTGCGCGCCCCAATGCTCTCAGACGCTGAGCATAATAAGTTCTGAATGCTCACTCTCATTTGGCACCACTGCAGGCTTGTCCTCAGCTGACAAAATACGGGCCTTACAATTACCCGACCGCATATTACGGTACATTTCGCTTGGTGCATTCAATCTTCTTTATATGAGACTGACTTTGCTCCATGAACAGGTCGTCTCGTAGCTTTAGAAACCGAAAGCATCCCAGCGAATCAATGCCTCACCGCCACGCCGTCGCCGACCAACGCAACCATTCTGCACGGGAAGCTGAAAAGCTGCGGGAGTGCATACGTCCCTGCGGCAGATCAGAGCTTCTTCTACACCAAGGACGCGAAGAATGTGTATGGGTACGACTTGTATTTTGTACGTGCTTGTGTCTTGTGTTTTCTCTACGGCTATTCAGGCGAACATGCACTTACTTTGCTTCTGCCACCGTGCATAGGCCGGCGAAACTGGCTGCAAGACAAACAGTGGAACGCTCGTCGTCGTCAATGGGACCACGTACACGAACGGCGACCCGTTGACCACACAGGGCTCGGATTTGTGGCAGCTCAGCTGCAATTCGAAGGGCCAGACGGCTACATTTGGTCTGTCGGGTACTATCAACAGCGAGTAGGGGTACCAGTGCAACTATTAGTGACAAGAGCGTTGTGTTTATGTGGCTGTAAGAAATGACGCCTAGGAGCTCGTAGCAGAAGTCGCTGCGAATTGATGATTTGAAGGTATTTTATCGTACTCTTGGACAGTTAAGAAAGACCAACTGTGGGCGCTTGCTGGTCCTCGATCACGTTTCTAGTTGTCTATTGACACCGCGTGAAACCGTAGAACATGACACTAACTTTTCTGGGGGCAATATGCACATTGCCTCCAGATTCGCCTGACATTACGCCTGACATTACGCCTACGACTCATATCTATGTACTCTGCTCATTCTACTCGAATAATGATTACATTATGACCAAGCCTCCACGAAATCTCTAAGTCTTTTCCGCTGCAATGACACGCGCCGCCGTGACAGGACGCGTCAACGTCGCGAGTCGCGACACCGGCAGCTGCATATCTTGCCTCGACACTCCCTCGACACCAATTTCTGCAATTACCACGCGACTCACAGTCACACATCGAACGAACGGGAGCAGGCACGATACAGTGGAGGGAGAATGGTTGGGACATCCAAGGTGCGCGATAATGATTGTCAGTTTCAAAGCTTGTCTAATGAGAGCACAAACAGCCCGCATACCACCAGCGACTCGTCTCTTGCTACTGCTCAAAATGCACCAAGTGCTCCCGCGGATACTCTGAGGTCTCTCTGCAACAGTTGTATCGACACGCGAAGATAGATGGCGATCGGCAGAAAGCTCGAGTACGATCACCAGCCCCCCCACATCCCCAAACTGTCGCACACACCCCGGAATCACTTGATGCGCCTCAACACAGCTCGAGAGACTCGCCTGGCTCGCCCGAACCTGCTCCCATTCCCTATCCTTCCTCCGATCCCGACAGTGACTCCGATCTTGATGGCCCCGATTCTCCTGTGTCTACCCCACTATATGCGCCTATGCTCAGCGACGATGAGCTCCTCAATGTGCCCCAAAACATGCTCAACGAACCTGAACTCGATAACGAGTCGCTTCCGCGGCAAGACTTACCTGTGACCCCTGCTGATGACGACTCGTTGGCCCCTGGCTTTCGCGAGTCTCCTGCTATCCGACTCTTGTATCTGCAAACTGTTCTGGGGAGTATCTTCGGCTCAAGGACCGTGTTAGACTCAAATAATGCACTCACCGACGGACTGGATCTGATTGAACTAGCTTCGTCTCTGGGTGGCAATGCAGCAATTAACGAGATCAAACCCGCGCAAACTTTAGTGACTGCGAAACGCCGCTTGGGACTTGAAGTCGACGACTACATCGAGAAACGCCCGGTCTGCACAGCCTGCTATAAGTATTACTCACCCGAAGATATCAAGCGGCTTCGTTCGCCAAGCTGTACTGTTACGAAATGTATAGGGACTGTTTACCGGGTCAAACGGCGCGCAGAAGATCAGGATGGTTCAGCAGATGACGAGATTCGCATACCTGCCAAGATCATGCCATATATGTCGTTAATAAAGGGTCTCCAGCGCATGTTACTACGGCCATCTTTCGTCAACAATCTGGTGCCATATGATCGTGCCTATGTCACTGATGACAGCAAGAAAATGCATGACATGCATGACAGCCCGGCCTACAACTCGCTGAAAATCGGACTCACACGCGTGGTTGACGAGGACGGCACCGTTCACGACGAAGAAATATCCCCCGGGTCAAGCCGACTGCTAAGCAGTGTAGAATTCGGGCTAAGTATGACTATCAACATGGACTGGTACGTTTTCCGCTGTTCTTGCCTGCAGAATATTTTAATCGCGAGACTACTGTCAGGTTTGGCATCACAGATGGCCGCCCGCACTCTGCGGGAGCCATCTACATCTCATTCAATCAACTGAATCGTGCAGTGCGACTTCTCGCGCACAACATCCATCTGCCGATTATGTTACCAGGTCCCAGAGAGCCGAGCCTGGAGCAGCTCAACCATTGTCTGAGCCCGGTTGTTGTCGAAATGAAGACATTGTATGCCGGTAAGCTTTTTCACATCGTAACATGTGCAAATTAATAGTTGCTAGGTGCACGCATGAACATGTATGGAAGAGTCTTGCCGGCGGTTGTGCATGTAGCTGTACAGCTGAACACGAGTGATGTACCGGCATGCCGGAAGCTTAACGGTGCAGCGGGCCACGCGCACAAGGTGCACCCATGTAATTTCTGTCTGATCGCGAAGGCCGACATCAATACCTTGGACGGTTATGACGACACACGTGAGTCAAATGCGATCTTAGATTTGATCTATTGATTTTAATTACACAGAGTTCAAAATGCGCGATGACTGGGTGTCGCTCAAGCACGCAGAGCTTTCGCGAAGAGCCACATCAGAGAAAGCCCGCAAGAAGATCCTGGACGAGTCTGGTATGCACTACTCGGAGTTTAACCAGCTGCCGGGCTGGATGCCATCTCAGCTGACCGTTGTAGACTACATGCATAACTTTTATGGTGGGTCTCTATCATTGCGCCACTGATCTGCTCCTGACTCGATTATGTACAGGCATCGTCAATGATTACTTTCAGAAGGTGATGGTTTCCGGGTACCTTTTGGATGCCGCGGGTTGGCGTCGTTTCGAAGACATCATACAACGTTCAATTATATGGCCCTCAGGGGCTGGGCGGTTGCCGACTAATGTGAGTTGTGATATCATCTTAGTATAGCTTCGAAAACTCACCAATTTACTGGAGCTCGGGAAAAACCACACTTTGCAGAAAGCAGATCAGCTCCGCCGTTGGGCAGAGATCCAGCCAACGGTGCTTTGGATGCTATGGCGAGATGATGATGGGCGTCTCAGTAAAGATGCACCACCAGTGCCAGCTAAGGCGAAGAAGCCACCGAAATTCCGGCGGCGCCCTGATGAGCTGTATGAGCTTGCACTTCACCTCTCTGTGGCTGATCGCATTCTCGCGGCAAAGTCTATCTCCATGGATGAGGTAAAGGAAGGGCACAGATACATTACCAAGTACAACCGTGGTGCGATCACTCAAGGCATCCCGCTAGTGGTTGACTTTCCATGGCGTCTGGAATTTCAGACTTGGTTACAGACCTTAAATTTTCACACTCCGACCGATTCTGGAATGTACGAAATAAATGTTTGTTTCCCGCCGGCCACTTTGTAATTCAGATTACAGATCACACGGCGGCAGTGACAAGCTTCCGCATTTGGCCAGACATCCAAGCGCACTACATCACAGCGACCACAACCACCCGACGACATGAGGCCTTGAGGGACGAACTAACGTTGATGCCGGTGAGTGTGTTCAAGGAAGAGGACGTCGAGGAGGTTATGGAGGACGAGTTGGTCGATCAGGCAATGGGGTTGTAGGTGTCGATGTACCTTGGTAAAGAAGAGCTTCGAAGGCTGCACGCGACGTCCATCTTGAGTAACGAGTTCGACGTCCATCTCAAGGTCAATGATGCATGAGGCCTGAGGTCGCCTTTAGTATTTGATGGTGGGCGGAGCTACGGAGGTGCGGGAGAAGTATTGAGCTAGAAAGGGTAGTGGCAAGGCCGAGAAAGGCAGTTGTGGCGATGACATGTGGTCTGCAAACGGTCTGAAGTCGATGTTCAATCTGGAGAGGGGGGGGGGCCCCCCCTCTTCAGATTAACATCTGGCAGGGGGGGTCGCAAGCACATTTTGCAGATCGGACTTTGAAAGATGGTGATGCCGAGATGCCGGTCGCCAGGAACGACCATCTGGAGCGAAATCTGCGTTTCCAGACGCCATGGAAAGTCAACCAGTGATTAATAACCACTTGGCGATGCACTATCCGACAAGTTATCTATTCGGGCCAACATATGCATGGTGGCTCTTTGGGTTTGAGCGATGCAACGGAGATCAAAAAAAGGTTAACCTTAACGGCCATGCAAATGGTGAGATGGAGTTAACATTGGCGCGTGCCTGGGTACTTAAGCATCGGTTGTATGAATTGGTCAGTCCATTCAGTATTTGATCTTACCAGCGACTAATATAAATTTAGATTACCTCACTTCCCCCCGACACGAATTCTAAGGAGAAGGATCTCATCAATCGCTTGACCCGCGAGCACAGCACTGCTCGAGGTACATTACGGACTCAGATCGCAGGTTTTGCAAATGAAGGTATGTCAATCGAGCTCTCAAAATTTCAAATTTAACTTTAAATTACAGATGGCGCTATTATCTCACCAAAGCGCAAAGGAAAGCCAGCAAATCTGCGCGAGCTGGGGCTATACCCCCTTCTACTAAACTTTGCCCGCACTCACTGGGCCCATTTGAGCATAGCTGACGACTTCGCTATCTCCCCTCCCGGGTCCACACTCTTCAGCGGCGCATACTCAACCACAACCCTCCCTTACATCTTCAAGGATGGCACACGGTACGGATGTTGTAATTCAATTGTCAGAACTGCGGGAACTTCGACCGGCGACCATTTTGCATGTGTTGATATTGACGGAGACCGATATCCGTGTAAGATTCTACATCTCCTCGTTATCACCGTGCCTGGCGAGGTACCAATGCACTGTTGCATTATTCAGCGGATGATCGCAGATGAGGATATCCCAGCGGTGCCTTGGGATCTTTAGTAAGTCATATGAACCTACACAGATCTTACCACTCACCACTCGCTCTCAGTGCAACAGAATTGAAGACTTGGAAGGCATACGCCAACCAGTTTTCTGATCCCGAGGTGACTGCAACCAGCCACCTCGCATGTGGTGTAACAATTATACCAGACATGTTTAAAGGGATGAGCCTGTGGTACATTCACGCCGTTGACCACACAGGCTTCGATGTTCCTGACGCGTGGCTTGATGCTGCCGAGGATGACGGGGTATGTCAATTCATCAAGAAATTCAGTGGGATTGAGAACTGATCTACAGATTTTCACGTAACTAAAGCTCGAATAGAGCTGCCTCATCTCTACCTTCCAAAAATTCTGCCGTCCTCATTTTTGCACTTGTCGTGGTGCCCTCATCGCGGCGCTGGCGCTTTCTGCCTCTGCCAATCGCCACCAATCTCTTCTTCGCAGCCGCCACCGCCACCTTCCCTTTCTCTTCATCAACATCTACCGGATCCTCGGCGTCCCCCCACAAAACTCCATTGCTGGCGATGCGACCAGTGGTAAGCCAATGTGGGTTGGCTTCAGATCTTTCTGCTGCCACCTGCCACACTCGAATCTTCATGGCCAGTTTCTTAGCCTTCGGCGGCTCACTGTCAACACGCGCATTTCCCCTGACCCTGTCGGTCATCAACTTGGCTTTATCGGGATTGGGGTCACGGCAAAGATCTATCTCGTCGTATAGGCTTTGAACCTGCACCAAAATAGTAAGTATTCTGTTCACCCGACTGTTTGAAAACTTACTTCATTGCTTCTGTAGTCCGGAGCGTGACTGATATATCGCTTCGCACGTCCGTCTTCAGGCTCGGGATCATCATCGTCGTCGGACATCGCAGTCAGCGTAAACGCGCTGTTATACTTTGCATCGGTGTACGCTGATCCCACCCGTTTCCGTTCTCGTTGTTCCAATTTCTGTAAGTGATTTAGTGATTTGTGTCGTCGAGCAGTTAATTTACTTACCGACTGCACCCGTGCATTCTTCTTTGATCGCTTCAGTGCGTTTTCACGCTGTTCCCCTTCGCCATCTCCTTGCTCAGCTTCGTCATCGTCGCCATCCCTATCCGCAGTTTGCGCGCGCACACTGGTCTGTGCGTCTCGGGCTGCTGCTGCTGCTGTCTTGAGTATATACTTCATTCGCTGCTCCACCCTGCTCGCTAAGTCACCCTCTAGTATCTCGCGGAGGCCTTGCGCAGCGGCGGGACACAGTGCGCTCCCATTGTGCTTGACGTGCTGCAGTATCTCCTGGTACGCCACCTGGTTCCTCTCGTGCTCGATTTTCTGCTTACAATCGAGGCGAGTCAGTTTTGCGCCGGTGTCGTCCTCGGGCCACGCCGCGCTTGTACGATCAAATCCGGCTGGATACGATGGGAGCTCCTTGGGGACGAGATTCTTGACCCCGAGTCGGATCTTCATGCATGTGTTGACGGCGTCCTTTTAAATCTGTAAGTCGTTATTCCTCTATGCAGCTCAATTACTCACCTTGATCACCTTGGAATCTTTCCACTCCTTACTTTTCTGCACGCGCGCCGCAGATACACCTGTACCCTCCCCTTCAGCATCTCCGGCATCTTCCTCTGATACACCTCCTCCGACTTGTCCATCTTCTTGCTCATCTTCCTCGCGCTCTTGCTCAGTATCCCTCTCACCACTCAACGCTTCCTCAAGCCCCATGCTCTGGGCCAGCCATTCTATCTTGTCGTCTGCATCCTCCTGTTTCTCCCTTAACTCCGCATTTTGCAGTCTCAAGAACTTCACAGTATCTCTCGCCTTCGCCTTGTACTCGCGGAACTCGGCTTTCAAATCTTCAAGCTCTTTCACTGCAGCGTTCAACTTCAAAGCGGGGAGGCTAGCCATACTTGCAGGAGGAGGGAATTTGGGTCGCATGTTGCAGAATCTCACTTGTACTTATGGCAATAGAATGTGTTCTGCTGTCATATAGACTTAAATGACTTCGAGTGATTCTAAATAGCAAGAGCGAAGCAATTGCAAGGCCCGGGCCCGGGCTCTCGGCTGGACACGAGATTACGATATAGCGTTATATAGGCGAAATGTGGGGCGTAATGTGCATCGAATATACAAGTATGTTAATCATTGCATGCGGATTCGTCGGTCGGCGCAATCTGGACACAATGTGATCGTAACCGGGGCGTTTTATGCTCATCACGCGCGCAAAAGTTAGTGTCATATTCTACGGTTTCACGCGGTGTGATGTCGATCTTCTTCCATCATTTATTGCCGTTTGCAGAAGAGTTGGCCGCGGCGGTTTCGCGCGTCTTTTTGGCACTTTCCGACTCAAATCTTGCGGGGCTCATAACTCAACAACGCGGGCTCCGATTGACACAAGTAGATAGTGAAAACAACGCTATTTTTTGAAGGCTAAACAGCCCCGTAGTTAGTTAGACGCGGGAGTGAGCACGTGAAATGTGACTGGGCCGTGGTCAATTTGGACCAATTTTCGAGCATGTACGCGATATCTCTACAAGTACACCTCGGATTCATGTGAACCAAAGATGAAATCTCATGGGGAAGTAAGGGGCTAGGCAGCCCCGTGGTTCTTGGAGTCGAATATAATTGTTCAGTCCAGTTGATAGGACTTGCCAGCTAAAATTCTCATTTCCTATGGCATTTGGATGATAACTTGGTCATGAGTGTCCCAATCTCCAGGGCTCAAAGATAAAGTGTATTTGGAATCCATTTATCCAGAAAGATCCATAGTTTCAATGGCAGGATAATGTTCTTGACTGTGCCATTGAGTGCTAGTCTGAGGTGGACACATGTAAATGGTATTGTTCCACGTTAAAACCTATGGGGCTGCCTAGCCCCATACTTCCCCAT
>KV417573.1:242162-268912 GCA_001630335.1 Athelia psychrophila
CTGGACGGTATAGCGACCGGGCGCCTCCCCGAGCCTCTGGGACTGGACGCCCTGCCGGGTCCCCTGTGGCTTCTATAACCCCTGTGGCCGAGCCCTAGAACCGCCGGTCGCCACGCGCCCGCCGGGAGGTAGCCGCGCGGCCGTAGCGCTCATTTCTTAACGTCTCTGACCCACCTTCCCGGGCGGAGCTTGTACCTGCACCCGCACCCGCAAAGTCGAGCGACGGTTACCGCCGCGACGACGCCGACGTCGACGGCCTTTGGGAAACTTACGCGCCGCCCGACAGGCTCCCGCAGAACATGCCTCGCCCGGCGCAGCCACCGACCGTACATCCGCCACCCACGACGCCCACTACCAGTAGCAGTACCGAGGGCGAACGGCAAGAGGCTTCGCGTAGAACGGTGAGTGCCCACTTAACACTCGACCGCTGCGGCGCGCGCCTTATTACTCGCACGCGGCTACTCCCCCACAATATGACGTTCCCCCTTCTGCTCTAAAGAAGGAAGTGACGTTCTAAGCTGCGTCGCGAGCTTCTTCCGTACCTACCGCCGCGCCGCTTCCCGACCATACGGGTCAGAGACCTCATGCGGTAACTTTATCCGTACCGTCTACCGCCTCGAGAGCCACGATGGAGAACGGACCGTCAGCCCACTTTCGCACCGACTCTCGAGACCCACGTTCACCTGGAGGGATGCTCGACTCTAACCCGCGACAAGCGAGAGAACAACGCGTCGGTTCACGGGTGCAGTAGGGTATCCACATCGCAGCGTAGCGAGCCCCCACTCAGGAATTTCTCCTGAAGGTCGTACTCGACCTAAAAGCCATCGTGCCCGTACAGCCCACAGCCCAAACCAACCCCGTTCTACCAGAGGTGGCCAAGTACGAACCACGCGGGTCGCAACGCGGCGGCCATCCTCTCGGTTGCGCAATTAACGCGTACCCACATTAGAAGGTCGGGACCTTCGCGCACCTAAAGCAGCTCCCGGAAGACGAAAAGTAGTGCTCCTCCTTTGAGTAAAGCGAGGTCATTGAGATTCGAGCCGTCTATGTAACTTAAGTCAACATGCGTTATTCATAGACTTGGTGTTTGGACATTCCTAGGAACACCGCCGAACCCCTTCGACGGCTCCTCGGTATCGACCCCAAACCTTGAAATACAACTCTTATTCGACCTTAACGTCACCTCTCTCCACAATTGTTCCCAACCAAATTCCCTGAGCGTTCGCTCGGAACAGGGAAATAGACGTAGCGTCTTTTAGAATTAAACTATTGGTAAGAAAAAGACCTTTGAGAACTCTTCGCTGCCCGTGGAAACTGACCGTGTATGCAGGAAAGAGGCGGCGCTCGATCATGAAGACGAGTCGCTGTCCACTTCCCACTTGTCCCTGCTCAGCCCTCCCATCACCCCTTCTCGCGCTAGATACTGAGATCTGGTATCGTGGCGGCTCCACTCAAAAATCGTAGGCTCTTCGACGTCTTCATTCTTCTTCGTCAATATATTCCCTCAAATTCTCTTAGTTATGCGCTGGTATTGTCATGTTGAAAACCTGACTCCTTCCAATGCCTGTTGCTATCTATTATGCCTGTTACTTACAAAAATGTAAATCACAAGTATCTACACCGACAAGCTTCCTAAGACGACAGGTCGGAGTTCGAGTATGCGCAGAAGTGGGCTTCGGTTGCTGCCGAAAGACCAGTATATCCGCGGGGTTCTCCTGCAAATGGTTGTTGTCCAACAATGATTATGGTTCAACCGCAATCCCTCACCTTCACAATTCCCATACGCCGCCATTGCGTCCTAGATATCGGCAAGTGGCTTTGAAGTCCCGACCGAGATATCATGGCCGTGCAATACTCAATCTTTGAACGACCACAAAATCCCGGTTTGACAGCAGCTTGAGGGCCGGAGTGCGAGTAACCACATCTTTAGTGCCTCGTAATGTCTATCGCCGATGGAGATTCGTGGTGATAAATTGACCACGGATGTAAATCCCCCGTCGCTTTGTATCCGACTCTCATTCCGCACCAGCGATATCTTGACAGCCTACCGAACTTTACGCCACTCTGCGTAAGGATTCCTCTTCTTCGGCCTCTTAGTAGAATGCTGTAACGACTGTACCTCTTCTCGAGACACGCATGACGGGAGAATATCTTCAATTTTATGCACCACTGTTTCCCCCAAGTTTCCCCCTACCATTATTGGTCGCCGTTCAACCTGAGGCTGTGCTCTTCGGGTTAGTTTCGCACCAAGTGCTTGTTGGTAAATACACCTGCAGGATTCAAAAGCAGCCCCAATGCAAATGATGATACAGCATCAAATAATAAATATTTTGAAGGGGTACTAACACGACGAGTTTGGACGCAACTTAGAGGCAATGACATGATGATGTATTTGTACATTTGGTGTAGCATCAAAAACAAGAGTGGCTTGAGACAGAAGAAATATACATGCAGTTGTAGAAAAGAAACAGAGGACGCAATTCCCTCTGTCAAATCCTATCTAATGGTGGCGTGCACATGAGCTCCTCATCCGCCAAGCTTTCGCGAAACGCATCTCATAACACCATCCGTCTTAAATTCTGCTTCAAATGGGTAGTCGTAGAGAGCTTCTGCGTACCCGGGGACTAGCCGCAGACATGGGGAACAGGCCCGCCGTGGCAGGCGTCACAGCTACCAGTGCCTTGCTGAGCGGCGGCTTCTTCTGCGGTCTTCGCCTCGTCGGCCATCTGTTGCTTGGCCTGCTTGAGAAGCTCCGCGGCATGCCCCGCGGCACGCTCCGCGCGCACCTCGACACAGTACTCCTGCTCAATCTTCGCCAACTGCTTTTGCATTCTTGCTTCAGGAGTGTCCTTTTTGATTGGGGCAGTGCCAATCGAGGTGTTTGAGACGCCGCTCAGACCATTCGGTTTCGTGATTGAGACGCTACTCGCGCCATCTGAGACATCACTCGTACCATCAGCACCTTGCTGTGTCGCGCCTCCTTCAGCAGCCTTCGCTTCGTCGGCCAACTGTTGCTTCATCTGCCTCACTAACTCCGCAAGCTCCTCGGCATCCCTCTCCTTCTCAATCTTCGCCTTCTTCCTCAAGTATCTCGCGAGAGGGGCCAAATGACTCCAGTCTTCCTCTTCATTTGCAGCAGGGCCAATTGATGTGTTGGAGATGCCGCTGATAGCTGCTGCGGGATTGGCCTCCCCCCTTTCCTCCTTACTGCTCTTGATAGGATGTATCTTCTTTTCTTGCAATTCCCTCGCTTTCTGCTCAGCCTCGTCCTTCCGGTGCTTCGCTGCTGCTGCTGCTGCTGCTGCTGCTTCCCTCTTCTTCCGCTCGATGTCCTCCGCCTCACGTTGCTCTCGAACCTTCTTGTCTTCCATGTCCTTCACCTTCTTATCAGCCGCCTCCTGCTCCCTCTTCTTCTGCTCGATCTCAGCTGCCTTGGCATCCGCCTCCTTTGACTTTGCCTCCACCTCGCGTTGCTCTTGTGCCTTCTTATCTTCCAAGTCCTTCGCCTTCTTATCAGCCGCCTCCTGCACCCTCTTCTTTCGCTCAATCGCAGCGGCCATGGCCGCTTCCTCCTTCTTCAACATTGCCTCTACTACGTTATCTAGCCTCAACCTGTCCGCCACATCTTTCATGCTATTCCTGCTGGCGGAGTGTTCCGTCTGGATCGCAAGACCAAAACGCGATTCGACGTCCTCCTCGAGCAGCTTTGGCGATGATTCGGAAACACGAACGAAACAGAAATCCTGACGAATACTGTTGATCCGGATAGTATCGTCGACGCCAAGCCGCCTGCCTTCCTCCAAATTAAGCGCACCGAGCCGAGTGCATACCGCCTGATAAGCGCCGGTGAGCCATTCGTTGATGCCGTACAGCCTACCGAACACGATCTTGTCGATGGGCGAAGCGATAGGGGCAATTTGGGCGATGGCCAGCGTCCTTATCGACTGGAAACTCCATTTGTCTGCGAGGTATAGAATGCCAGACCATTCTTCCACGGTGGAAGCTGGATATGTACCGAAAGAGCTATGTGCGCGTAGTCGGTTAGATTGACTCTTGTGAGAATGATATGAGGGCAGGACGTACGCAGGGTATAAAATCGAGAGAAAGAGATCAAGATCGTGCATGCTGACGTTTGCGAGGACCATGGGCTCCTGCTTGGAAAGCCCCTGTCCAATGAACGACGATGAATCCCGCTCAAAGAAGTACCGGTGCACGCTGTAGAGCACGCCTTCGACCTATAGAAATTCATTAATGAGCACGCTGCAGAAGCTGCGCAAGAGATACACACCAAAAGGTAGATGTTCTCGGCAGTGAAGCAGAAGCGCTGGTGCATGGGGTATGCGTCCACGGGAGCCTGCGGCGCTTCAAACGATTTTGAATGCTCATCGTCCAGGGAAGCAGTCCCTTTCGTCACATCTGGCTCATTCAGTAAGGTTGTCTGATCTCCTTGCATCCAGTCAATGATGCCCTGCGGAGCGCTCTGAGCAGTGATGTTGGGGCTGTTTGCGGTGGTGCCAGGGTTATCGTCAAAGGAGAACGCAGAGCTCATGGAGGACACGGACTCGAGTGAGGGAGATCGTCGTTCTGGAGAGGCGGCCATGATGGTGGGTGCAAAAAAGATGGTGTCCCTCCTATCGTGAAGGTTCAATGAGCGTCAAAGACAGGAAGACACGTGGCCACTCCCAAGGCTAATTAACATGCATAACACGGTACAGCAATGCTTATATCCGTGAACGCGTGAGGGGATGCAATAGCTTGGATCTAAGCTTCGTGTTCCTATTCGAGTACTTGCAGATCAACAGGGACTCGGATATGAAACAATGGCCATTGAAGACAGGAAGGAGATGGTGGTGGTACAGCAGCAAGCTTACATAAGAGACATTGGTCGTCGAGTTTCTTTTCAGGCTCATTTCAAGCACCGTCTGTATATATGTCGAATTATAAGGCAAAGCGGAGACTAGAGCAGATCTAGAGCAAGTGCTGATCAAGAGCTTGAAGCGGATCGGAATCCTGGGCTGTCCCGGCGCGCCGATCGACCGATCGACTCCCAAGTTGTACCCACTTTGCATACTCGCCATAGCCGTCCGACATACCCTTTATATTCGTCACTACCCTGATACACCCCATGCATATAGGTAAAACACCCCGCTACACTCCTTATCAAGTGAGCCCTGCCCTGCTATATACACTGCAAACGGGGATACTGTATAAAAGAGTGAATATTGTGAAGGGGCCTGATACGATGAGTTTAGACGCAGCTTGGAGTCAATACAGCATGATGTATTTGTACATTTTATGTGTGATAAAAAAAAGAATGATTTGAGGCAGAAGAAGTATGCACGCAGTTGTAGAAAAAAAAACAGAGGACGTAATTCGCTCCGTCAAATCCTGTCTCTTGGTGGCGTGAGCTCGAGCCTTCACCGGAAAATACGACCTCGTACGTGAAATTTTTTTCTTGCCTACTGCCTCTTGGCGGCGGCTTCTTGTGCGGCCTTGGCCTCGTCGGCCATCTGTTGCTGGGCCTTCTTTAGAAGCTCCGCGGCAAGCTCTGCACGCTCTTCAACCTGGAACTCGCTGTACGCATTCTTCGTCTTTTTGTCCATTCTTGCTTTAGGAGTCAAATGACTCCAGCCGTCCTTTTTGATTGCGGGAGTGCCCATCGATGTGTTTGAGACGCCGCTTCCATTCGGTTCCGTGATTGAGACGGCACTTGGGCCAGCCGGGACGCTACTCGTGTCACCAGCACCTTGCTGTGTCGCGGCTCCTTCAGCAGCCTTCGCCTCGTCGGCCAACTGTTGCTTCATTTGCTTCACTAACTCCGCAAGCTCCTCGGCATCCTTCTCCTTCAGAAACTTCTTCTCCTTCATGCAGTATCTATCCCAAGCATTCAACTGACTCCAGTCTTCCTGTTCATTTGCAGCCGTGCTAATCGGTGTGGTGGAGATGCCGCTCATAGCAGCTGCGGGCTTGGCCTTGTCCGTGTCCTTCTTACTGCTCTTGATAGGAGTCAAATCGGCAGCCCCGGTCGATGGTGCCCTCTTGTCGTCCAAGTCCTTTGTCGTCTTATCAGTTGTTTCCTGCTCCTTCTTCTGTCGCTCGATCTCAGCTGCCTTGGCCACTTCCTCCTCGAGCTCCTGCGACTTTGCCTCAGCCTCGCGTTGCTCTTGCACCTTTTTTTCTTCCAAGTCCTTCGCCTTCTTATCAGCGACCTCCTCCTGCCTCTTCTTTCGCTGAACCTTGGCGGCACTGGCCGCTTCCTCCTTCTTCGACGTCGCCTCCGCTGCACTATCTGGCTTCAGCCTTTCCGCCACGTCTTTACTTTCCTTGTTGGAAGAGTGTTCCGTCTGGATTGCAAGACCAAAACGCGATTCGATGTCCTCCTCGCACAGCTTTGGCGACGCCTCGGAAACGCGGACGAAACAGAAATCCTGGCGAATGCTGTTGATCCGGATAGCATCGTCCACGCCAAGCCGCCTGCCTTCCTCCAAAGTAAGTGCATCGAGCCGAGTGCATACCGCCTGATAAGCACCGGTGAGCCACTCGTTGATGTCGTACAGCCTGCCGAACACGATCTTGTCGATGGGCGAGGCAATAGGGGCCATTTGGGCGATGGCCAGCGCCCTGATTGATAGGAAGCTCCATTTGTCTGCGAGGTACAGAATGCCCGACCATTCCTCGACGGTGGAGGCTGGATGCACGCCGAACGAGCTGTGTTGAACGACCTGTTAGGTCAACTCCCGCAAGAGTAGCATCAAGGAAAGACGTACGTAGGGTACAAGATCGAGAGAAAGAGGTCAAAGTCGTGTGTGCTGACGTTTGCGAGGACCATGGGCTCCTGCTTGGAAAGCCCCTGTCCAACGAACGACGATGAATCTCGCTCAAAGAAGTACCGGTGCACGCTGTATAGTATGCCTTCGACCTATAGAAATCCATTAATGAGCACGCTGTAGAAGCTGCACAATAGATACACACCAAAAAGTAGATATTCTCGGCAGGGAAGCAGAAGCGCTCGTGCATGGGGTAGGCCTCAACGGGAGCCTGCGGTGCTTCAG
This sequence comes from Athelia psychrophila, assembly GCA_001630335.1. Taxonomy (NCBI): domain Eukaryota; kingdom Fungi; phylum Basidiomycota; class Agaricomycetes; order Atheliales; family Atheliaceae; genus Athelia; species Athelia psychrophila. The sequence goes on from KV417573.1 coordinate 249,215, forward strand.
ACGATTTTGAATGCTCATCATCCAGGGAAGCCGTTCTCCCCGTCCTTTCGCTTTCAGGCGTCCAATCTTCCTGCTTTGTTTGGGTCCAGAAGTTAGTGACGCCGCCCTGCGAAGCGCCCTGCAGGGAGGTGTTGGGGCTGATAGGGGTGATCCCAGGCCCGGGGTTATCGTCAAAGGAGAAAGCAGAGCTAACGGAGGACATGGACTCGAGCGAGGGAGACCGTCGTTCTGGAGAGGTCGACATGATGGTGGGTGTGGAGATTGTGTTCCTCTTATTGTAAGGGTTCAGTGAGCGTCAAAGCCAAGAGTTGGCCCAGAGGTATCGATCCCGATCCGAGGCTGAGATGCCGGCATCGGCGTTCTCGGGCCTAGATACATATCAACCTTCGTCACTTCTTCTTGTGGTTTTGCGACTTTGCGACCTCTAGTTTCTTGCTCTTCTTCGCCTCCTGGTCCTCAAGAGCTGGCAAGCTGTTTTGTTTGGAGAGCCATCTCATCATGAAGCGCCCAAGCGTCATCACCAGCCTGAGGTCCAATGAACTCTTCAACTGTCCATCTGTCACGTCTCGCATAGATTTCAAACTTGTGGGTGGCATCTCGAAACTAGATCGATGCGGCTTGTGTAATGGGAATAGGTCGTCGACACAGTCAAACTGGTGGCATTCGGTCTTCAACAGGATGCAGCGCGTCAAAGCCAAATCGTGACCCGGCAGTGAGCCCGCGCAGCCACTGAAGTGCAAGTGGTTAGAACCAATTGCTTGTCTACGCCAACGTCGCCAAGTCTACGTAGCCTAAGAATCTATGAAGTCCAAAACATGACTACGGGAGACTATCCTTAATGTTATACACCATTTACCCCTTCAAATTACCCCCCTGCCATTATTAATTAATGGCCATCGATCAAAGTTGAACATGTGCTCTTCAGTAGTTTCGCACCAAGCACTTTGCTTCGGTAAATGAATTTGCACGATTCAAAAGAGCCCACTGCAAATGGTGATACTGCATGAAATAATGCATATTTTGAAGAGGCACTAACACGACGAGTTTGGACGCAACCTAAGTCAATGACAGCATGATGTATTTGTACATTTTATGTGGCATAAAAGACACGAATGGCTTGAGGCAGAAAAAATTTGTACATAGTTGTAGAAAATAAATCGAGGACACAATTTACTTGCTCTGTCAAATCCTGTCTCGTGGAGGCGTGAGCTCTTCATCTGAGCTTCGTGTCTCACAATACTACCATCTGTCTCGAATTCTGCTTCAAATGGGTAGTCGCTGAGAGCTTCTGCGCATCCGAGGACTAGCCAGACATGGAGAACAGGCCCGCCTTGGCAGGTATCACAGCCCCCAAACGGCGACTCCTTCTGCGGCCTTTGCCTCGTCGGCAATCTGTTTCTTGGCCTTATCTTGTAGCTGCGCAAGCTTCGCGAGCTTCGCGGCACACTCCGCGGCGCTCATCGCGGCACGCCTCTCGTCATGATACTCACTCAGCGCCTTCGCCAACTTCTCTTGCCTCCTTGCTTCAGGAGTCGAATGGCTCCCGTCGTCCTTTTTGTTTGCGGGAGTGCCAATCGATATGTTTGAGACGCCGCTCATACCATTTGGTTCCGTGATTGAGACGTCACTCGTGCCACCAGCGCCTTGCTGTATCGCGCCTCCTTCAGCATGTTGCTTCATCTGCATTACTAACTCCGCAAGCTCCTCGGCATCGCTCTCCTTCCCAATCTTCATCTTCTTCCTGTTGTACCTATCCCTAGCATCCAACTGACTCCAGTCTTCCTGTTCATTTGCAGCAGAGCCAAGCGATGTGATGGAGATGCCGCTGATAGCTGCTGTTGGATTGGCCTTCTGAATCCCCGTGTCCTTCTTACTGCTCTTCGTAGGAGTTGAATCGGCAGCCCCGGCCGATGGTGCCTTCTTGTCCTCCAAGTCCTTTGCCCGCTTATCAGCTGCTTCCCGCTCCCTCTTCTGCCGCTCGATCTCAGCTGCCTTGGCCATTTCCTCCTCCTTCGACTTTGCCTCGGCCTCCTTCTTTTCTTCCAATTCCTTCGCCTTCTTATCAGCCGCCTCCTGCTCCCTCTTCTTCTGCTCGATCCCAGCTGCCTTGGCCATTTCCTCCTCCTCCGACTTTGCCTCGGCCTCGCGTTGCTTTTGCATCTTCTTTTCTTTCAAGTCCTTCGCCTTCTTATCAGCGGCCTCCTGCTGCCTCTTCTTTCGCTCAATCCCAGCGGCCCTGGCCGCTTCCTCCTTCTTCGATGTTGCCTCCGCTGCGCTATCTGGCTTCAATCTGTCAACCAAGTTTTTCATATCTTTCCTGGTGGCAGAGTGTTCTGTCTGCACTGCAAGACTAAAACGCGATTCAACGTCCTCCTCGCGCAGCGTTGGCGACGACTCGGAAACGCGCACGAAACAGAAATCCTGGCGAATACTGTTGATCCGGATAGCATCGTCCACGCCAATCCGCCTGCCTTCCTCCAAAGTAAGGGCATCGAGCCGAGTGCATACCGCCTGATAAGCACCGGTGAGCCACTCGTCGATATCGTACAGCCTGCCGAATACGATCTTGTCGATGGGCGAAGCAATGGGGGCGATTTGGGCGATGGCCAGCGTCCTGATTGACTGAAAGCTCCATTTGTCTGCGAGGTATAGAATGCCGGACCATTCTTCGACGTTAGAGGCTGGATATGCACCGAAACAGCTATATGCGCGTAGTCGGTTAGATTGGCTCTCGTGAGAGCGATATGAGGGCAGGTCTCACGTAGGGTATAAGATCGAGAGAAACAGGTCAAAGTCGTGCGTGCTGACGTTTGCGAGGACCATGGGCTCCTGCTTGGAAAGCCCCTGTCCAACGAACGACGATGAATCCCGCTCAAAGAAGTACCGATGCACGCTGTAGAGCACGCCTTCGACCTATATAAATACACCAATGAGCACGTTGTAGAAGCTACACAAGAGATACATGCCAAAAAGTAGATGTTCTCGGCAGGGAAGCAGAAGCGCTCGTGCATGGGGTGGGTCTCAACGGGAGTGTGCGGTGCTTGAAACGATTTTGAATGCTCATCATCCAGGGAAGCAGTCCCTTTCGTTACCTCCAGCTCGTTCAGTAAGTTTGTCTGACCTCCTTGCATCCAGTCAGTGATGCCCTGCGGAGCGCTCTGAGCAGTGAGGTTGGGGCTGTTCGGGGTGGTGCCAGTGTTATCGTCGAAGGAGAACGCAGAGCTTGCGGAGGACATGGACTCGAGTGAGGGAGACCGTCGTTCTGGATCGGTAGACATGATGGTAGGTGCAGAGACGATGATTGTGTTTCCCCGTATCGTAAAGTTTTAGTGAGTGTCAAAGCCCACAGAAGTGCACGTGGCCACGTTAACATGCATAACACGGTAGACCCATGCTTATATCCATGAACGCGTGAAGGGACGCAATAACTTGAATTGAAGTCCCGTGCGAGTACTTAGAGATCAACAGGGATGTGAAAGAATGGCTGTAGCTGGTGCCTGTCATAAAGCTTCATTCTCTATCCCTGGATATAATGCTGAAATTAATTTGTCTACATTTGATGCCCTTGAGAGGGTTTATCCTTGAAGTTGCAGATCCAGAGGATGTCGAAGAACTTTGTTAGTCGGTGGTCGAAGGCAGGGCTGTACATTATTGACGCCGATAACTTGCCTTTCGACGTGGAACCAGGAACGGTCAGTACAACTCAGTCACGACAGGAAGTTCTGCAAGACATATCTGATCTTGGACACTACTATCCAGATGAACCTTTCGCTCTACAGTGTAAATGCATTCCTGATCCTCGACTCAGAAGGCCATCGCGTTCTTGCCAAATACTATCGACCGAAGAGCCATCCCCAAGGCGAACAGAAGGGTCTCTCAACACTCAAAGAACAACGCGCATTCGAGAAAGGTTTATGGCAGAAGACTAAAAAGGCTGGAGGTGTGTCTTGATCTCATTTCACACTGCTAGGTACTGAACGCGAAACAGGCGATATCATATTGTACGATGCGCATCTTGCCGTGTACAAGCATAACCTCGATCTCATCTTCTATCTCATCGGCGGCCCATCCGAGAATGAGCTGATGCTTGGTTCCGCTTTGAACGCCTTCTCCGACGCGGTATCGATGCTGTTACGGAACACTGTTGAGAAGCGGAGTGTGCTGGAGAACTTGGATTTGGTACTTCTGTGTCTGGATGAGACAATCGATGACGGGTACGAAACGATCAGGCTTCGTGTTGGTATCTGTCGCCTGAATGCATTTTACTCGCCAGCATTATTGTCGAGACAGACTCCACGGCGATTGCCTCACGAGTGAGCAGGCCAAAAGCAGATACGACCGAAATCGTCATCAACGAACAGACTCTCCTGAGCGCCTACCAAACTGTAAAGGAGAAAATGCAACAGAGAATAGGGCAATTGTAGACTCAGGATGTTTCATGACGCGCTTTGAAATGCAGCCAAAATCACGAATTCTCTGCGCCTGGTTGGAAACCTTAACTTGGCCGACTCGCCAGAAACTTCGGCAGACGCAATTTTACTCAACATGGCTCCACACAGCATCCCGCCTCTCCTACTCGAAGCCTGCCAATTGTGGATGTGTATAGGCTGATGCAGAGCGGATAACAGCTCTCGAGCCTGTTGCTTGCAACTTTGCCTGAAAGCTGATATGTCATCATTGTCATCGAATAGGTTGCTGCTCATCCCATTGAGATGCTAGACCACTGTTTAACTTTGCCCTATCCATACCCCCCATAATAACTGCAATTCAAACCATCCAGTTTCAAGATGTGAGTCATTACATGCATCACCCATGCGTCGAACCAATTATAGCCATCGACGGATACCTCATTTACGCTCTCAAGATCCTTGCTAAGTCCTCCTAAACTTTGCATGTTGAGACAATGTTTTACAATGCGTGCACAGTGAAAATGTTATACAAGAATGACACCTGCGTGGGTCATATTCTGTCAGTCAACCAGGCCCTCCTTCCCTTGAACAACGTCGTCCATCAATGTTTGCGTATATCATCGCCTCTTCTCAGTTCTCGAGCCCCACTCGATCACCGACAGGTTTTAAAACCCAACCACAATACAAGTATGAGCGGTGTACAACTCCACAGCCACTGCTGCCTTCCAAAAGACATTTGAGCCAGTTGTCACATCATGGATCAGTCGCCAGGACTTACAAGTGATGGGCCGTCATTTCCACAGATTTGTAGGGACCTTGGTCCACAGCATGAAGTACCAAACACTAAAGCTGGCGATAGCGATTACTGAAATGCAACCCCCAAGCTTGTACACCGCCAATTGCGAAGCGGTCGCCTCTTTGGTTGGCAGGTCATCGAAGGGATTCTCGTAGATCGACTCAAAGGAACGCATGGCTGATAGAAGGTATGGGTTGGTGGTGAACACGGCGAGAGGGCGGAAGGTTGCTTATATCTACTTACTCGTGGCCAACAAAGTAACCGAGATTTCCGTGGCGGTGGCCACCTAAGTCGTGTATAACATACCCTCTGGACCGTTTACATAAATTGTTACATGTATAGTACCTAAGCACAAAGGTTTCTCTCCTTTAGTGCTGGCAATCCTTAGCAATCCTTCGACTTGAGTAACCGGCTACAATAAGCCATTCGGCTACTTTTATTAGCCACGAGTATCTCCGACAGCCCCGCATCTTATAAGTACGCTAAGATAGGCCTCATTATCTGCCATCCAACGTCACGTGCTTTTCCGTGACTTTTCGTGACTTTCGCAGAGATAATAAGGTATCAACTCAAGCGATGAAGTACTTGCAAATTCCCATTATCATTAATTGTATTTACAACCTTTCGAATTAATGATAATGGCGATTTACATGAAACGGGTGTTTGAAGTTGATACCTTATTATCTTCAAGATTCAGGTAGTTTACTATGCTACGTCATCGGCCTTCGATCCCTCGCCGGTGGCCGGCTCCCAGAGGATAAGTCCAACGGTCACAGGAGGTCACACTCGCGTGGCGTTGGATGGCAGATAATGAGGCCTATCTTATGTTGGTCGGACAAGAAGTTGACAAGAAGTTTCTGGCTCTGGCCGGTGGCCCTTCTATGATGATCAACTGTCATCTCGGTACGAGCTACTTACAGGCTGTGGGGGGCAACTTCTGTGATGCCAGATCGTGAAAGGCAATTATCCCACTCAACAAACCAGGACACACATTGGACACACATCCGATCCAACGGAATCTCGCCACCATCTCAGTCTGTACATGAATATCTGATTGCTCGGTAGAGCGGAGCGAGGTCTTCTTCGCCAAACAATTAGAGGGATACACAGTAGGGCGGTTTGAGGTTGGTTTGATGGATGCGATTCATTCAACGAAACAATCCCAAATCGGTTAGAAATCGCTTCGTCCCCATTTACTGCTGCTTCATTGCTGGTTTGATCCTATGCTTAGCTTGCGCGGCGCGCACATGCCGCTTGGCACACCTATACTTTTATTAGAATATTCACTATATATATATATTATCGCCACTGACTTTAATCACCATGTAAATATCGATGATCGATCTCTTTGTAGCATCCACGACGAATCATCATGATTCTTCGTGGATGCTACAAAGAGGTCTTGTATCACAATTCAAGTCATCCATGGATGCTGGGGCCATGCTTGTAGTAGAGTGTTCGAGGTAGTACTTGATAATTAGTAAATAATTGAAAGTCCGCCGTACGTATGTATAATATATGCCAGCCCAAAATCTCAAACTCCCTCCGGAGAGGGCCTCGGTCTATGCCCTAAGAGGTCCGATCCTAAAATCGCCTTTTGGGGAGTTTTCTGTTCAGCGCCGATGATCTGCAACCAAAATCGTCCACATGGCGATCAAACCTACGTTTTCAGAGCCTCGCTGGCGACCACATCCGTCCGCATATATGTATTAAGCCTCACTGACGACCGAATTCGCCTGCATAACACATAAAAGCTGATTGTAATGTCCAATGATAAACTAAATGTCGGAAACTTCAAAATAAGTGGCTGTAGCGGCCAATTATGTAGTAACAATAGTGCAATGTGTGAAGAGTAAGCAATTAGATGTCCAGGGGTAAGCAGTTGATTATATCGGAAGATGAACGGGTGTACTGAATTGGGAGGATGACGCTGATACTATGTTATGTGCTCTGGATTGCACCGACTCGGATCCATCCCCCGGTGGCCCGAGTCAGTGGCAATGGTCAGGAGATGTGTACTTTGTACTCGAACGTTAGTACCGACCAGGCCCCGAGTCAACCCCGAGTGGCGTGTTCCATTCGTATCGAACATACCCTCATTTTGGCCCTACTTGCGTCAGCATAAAATCGAACCTGCCCCCCTAAATGTCCTCGGGGCGCCGCCTAAGTATTGAACCTCGTATAGGATAGACCGGGGTCCGCTCCGGAGGCAGTTGTCGAAACGCCTCTTAGAATCGATTTCCAACCGCCCCAGGGCCTACTGTGTATCCCCTAATCGGAGCCGCACACACACAGTCCGACTCCGTGACGGGACGCTCGCGTTTGAATAGCCGTGGAAACATTCAGATCATCAACGGAGTAGTCCGAGTTGCACGTTCTTAAAGTTAGAAGCCGTCTTGCACTCGATAGGTTGGTGATGATTATCTGGTAATCAAGATTACATTGCACTTGCACAAAGATAACCGGGTAAATGAAGCGACTGCAGCAGTTTAGTCAGAAGTAGATTGTAGGGATAAAATGGGAATCAGATGTCAATGAGAGGTAGAGATGGAGAGATTGTAAATGAGTGAGATAACGATGGATAGCATGGTAAATGGTAAGTGGTAAATGGTAAATGGTAAATCAGCATTGCGGTAATGTCCCAGATATTTCGCACATGACCCGCTAGAAGAGACAGACAAAGTTGCTCGGGAAGACGTGTCTGCCGGGTACCCGCCTGGCCTCGTCCAGCAGCTCACCGCTCCACCACCCATCTTCTGGCGTAGCCGTTACCGCTATAATGTCGCCGGACTGGAACTCGAATTCCTCGTCGATCGTTGCCCCGTAATCATACAGCGCTTTGACTGTGAGAAAGAAAAATGATGATTAGGAACACGGGCCACTCGCACAGAGGACTGGTCACTGCACTCACCATAAAACAGAATCGGCCTGCCGTCATCCGTGTACGCCCCTGTCGGGCTTGGCTGCAACGGCTGGGGACTCGGCGTGCGCCCACCAGTTCCATAAGGATGCTGTGGCGACACAAGGTGGCTATTGCCATACCCCGCGTTTGCCGCATTCGACGGCGCCCTGGACAAGTTGCCGCTCGAGTAGCTTTGGTGCGGTTGGTACACAGCCTGAGCCGGGGCGGGCGGCGGAGGCGCATACTGAGCCGGGGGAGGTTGCGTGTACGCTGGCTGCTGGGGAACGTATTGCTGTTGTTGCGGTGGTGGGTTATACGCAGGCTGTTGCGCGTACGCTGGTTGTGGAGGCGGCGCATACGCCGGCTGTTGAGCAGGCGGTGCCATGTTGGGATTTGAGCCCCCGTAGCTCAACTGGCTCTGGCTCGGGTTCCGCGAGGATGCGGACGGCGGCGCGGCATTATATGACGGAGATGGGGACGGCTGGGGCTGCTGAGGCTGCTGGGGTTGGTGATGCGGTGGAGGCTGCTGTTGCTGCTGCTGCTGCTGTTGCTGCTGTTGTTGCTGTTGCTGCTGCTGCTGTTGTTGCTGCTGCTGCTGTGGCGGGGGCTGGCGATACCTATCTGCCATCGCATCCACCGCGACCTTCCCGGACGAATCGAGCGCGATGCCCACGCTGTTCGTCGAGGGCGCACGCACAGACGCTGCACGGCCCATAGAACCAATGGAGCCCGCCTGCGCCGGGCCCGGCGAAACGCGGCTGTTCCGACGACTCGCTGGCCCTGGTCCGGGCTGCGGTTGCGGGCTGGGGCTCCTGGACATGCCGTGTGCGCCGATCCCCACATGGCCTTCGCGGCTGGGCGCTCGCTCGATGCTCTGGCCGTGCATGTTGGCGTTGTTGGGGGTGCCGATGAAGCTGTTCCGGCGGCTCTGGCTCTTCCGCTCGCCGGGCATCGACTGCCCGTACGTCTGCAGCACCGGCTCGACGTCGCCGAGCGCAGACGGCGGCGCATTCTGCTCGGGGGCGCGCATCATGGATGCTGTGGGCGCTTGTGGATTTGGCGATGCCGGGCGGGAGGCACCACCCCCACCACCACCACCCCCACCGCCCGGGTAGGCGCCCACGACGACTTCAGCAGATTTGCGGTAGTCGTTCCGCGATGCCGGCTGCGAATTTCCCGCACTGCTAGACGACGGCGGCGACAGCGACGGTCCTCCCCGTGTAGGTCGCCTGGACAAGTCGCTTGACGCCTGCGGCTGCGCGTCTGCAGTGGGCCGGTAGCTGTTCCTCCGCTGGCTGGGCTGGCTGGTGACCGCACCCCTCAACTCGTTCATTTTCGCCGCCAATGGATCCTCCCCGTTGATGAAGTCACCCGCTTGGCTGGCGCCGCGGGACGGTGCGGGCGCCTGCTGGGGATCGTTCGTCGGGTCGACTCTATAGGCGCTGTTGCCGACTTTCAGCATGTACTGCTCGCTGGCCGCGTCGGGGGCGGCATTCATGTGGGCGTCGTTCTGCGCCTGCGCGTTGGGCTGGGTCTGGGGGGCGGCGGCGTTCGTGGTCGAGTTTCTGGAGGGGGCGGCATTCGTCGGGTGCCGTGCGAGGCCGTTCGCCGGAGGGGGCGCGTTGCCGTTGCCGTTCCCGCCGCCGTTGCCGTTGCCGTTGCCGTTGGCCATGCTGGCGCGACTCTGGCTCTGGGACCGGGCAGGCGGGACCTCCTCCGCAGCCCCGTTCCGCCCGAGCGCGCCTGCGGCGCCCACCCCCGCGGTGTTGACGAAAGGCTCGTCGTCCTGTGGCGGCGGAGGCACCTTGAAGGGCATGTGTCGCTGCGTAGAGCGCGCAAATTGCGCGGGGCGCGAGGTCGGGCGCTCAGAGCCGGCGGGCACAGCCGATGCGTTGTTGTAGCTGACGAAAGGGGGGGGATCGGGGATGGCGGAGCCGGTGCCGTAGTCGCGCACGAAGTTGTCCATGTCTTTCTCCGGCTCCATCTGTTCTAGCGCAACGCGCATTTTCTCGCAGGACTGTAGAGTCAAGTCATAGTTATATCAGTGCCCAGTTGCGAAGAGGGGGGAGGGGCCACGCACCTCGTCGTCAGAGACGCAGACGGTTGAGACGGCGTTCGCGTACGCCCACATGGTGTCCTTCATGAACTCCATCCGCTCCTCCTCCTGGTCCTGGCAGCTATCGCAGAACACCTTCCAATCCTGCTCCCATTCCCCCGCCGTCGTCTGGAGCGCCTTTGTGAAATTCGCAAAGTCGCGCTCGTTGGCATGCACCGTCTGCTGCGCCTTCTCCAGCTTCATTTGAATCTTGTCCAGCTCCCGCCCCTGCATCAGCGTCGACTGTGCGGTGTACGAGTTTATCCGGACGCAGTCCTGCTTGTATTTCTCGGCAGCCGTTTTGACGTGCAGTTCCTGTTGTTGCTTGGTCTTGAACTTCTTCTCAATACCGACTTGGAAGGTCTTCTTATGATGCGCCTGGCGATTGAGGAATGTGGCTGCGGGCCCCTCGAGGTCGTCCCGGATTTGCTTCGCCAGTTTCTGGTGATACTCGGATTGGCGGTCCGTTTCCATTCGCAGGGTGTCCAGAGAGTTGCGAAGTTCGCTAGCATACATGTCAATAAGCTGAGGATCAGAGGTTCGTTGTCCGCACGCACCCTATCTCGTCTTTGCCCAGGGGCGCTTTAGCCAGCTTCGACATGCGCTTTGCGTAGTCCTCCTCAATCGACGATCTAAAACAAGCTTCTAATGAGTATACCAAATCAAACATGATCCATGGCGCAGAGTAGCGCACCGCTCCTTCCAGTAAGCCCGCAACTCCGTCATTGTTCTGGACGCGCCGCGCATGCGCGCAAAGAGGACATCGACGCCCCCGTCACCGAGGCCCCAAAAGGTGTTGCAGAAGTCCATTGAGTGATCGGTTGGACCAGGCGATGCGTCTCTCAAGAATTTTGAGAGTGAGGTGGTCGACGCCTGGCGGCGGGCAGTCATCATGGTCGGTAGAAGCAAGAAGAAACCTGCGGAAACGGCGCTTGATGAGGGGACAACGTTGTTTCAAACAGCCGTAGACTGCAGCTGTGCAACACAGCCCCCGAACGGCTCACAGGGATTTTGGGCGCTTTCATGTTCATGTCTTCCTATTTGTCCGACAGTACGGCAAGTGCGTGTGGATGCTCATAATTTATACTAACAACTCACATAGTTGGATTATCATTTTCGTACACTCACATCCAGATCTCAGGCTGACTTGGACTCTTTGATTTAGTCCGGCACTTGGCAGTCCGGCAGTCCGGCGATCACCCACTGCGAGAAGAAGGCGTCGAGTGCACGAGCAATTGCAAACACCCTATTCGGTGTTGAAACATTCGTGGGCTCAATTCCACTGTTGCAGGGCAAACGACTTTACGTGGACCCGCATCTAACATCTGCATGTGAAGTAGTGCTCGACATGGATATGAACCTCTTGCTGCCGCTGCCAAAAATCCAACATACATACCTCCAACGTCTCATAGGCCTGAACCCGAAAGCAATGAGGACTTTCATATTATCTGAGACTGTAATTCCGCCGCTTGCTTACAGACGTGTAATCCTTGTCTTACATATTTGAGGTACATTTTTCCATTGCCCGCCAACCACCAAGCTGACTGTTCTATGTTGGAAAAGCCTTCTGGTTGGGTTACCTGTGCAGAATGCCGTTCAAAACTCCGGTGTTCAACCCTCTGGATTTCTCGTAGGACTCATCACTCAGTGGCAACCCGTATTGACGATGTTATGCTCACGGCTAAGGCTCACGTTACTCGTGGCGCCTCATTACGGGTGCCCGTTTATGCCATTGGAAAAAGCAAGTACAATATTAGTTATAGGATACATACATAGATTTACTCTACCATAGGGAGACGCTCCCCCATGGAGTATAATCAAAGATTCCAAAAAAAAAAGGCTCACATTGATAGCCAGATCCTGAACTCGTCGAAAGGGGCGCTACTTCTCGGCTGTCTGCACCCTAGAGAGGAAGGACATCTCACACATGAATCCATGGAACTCCATCAGTACCAAATGGCCCGCATCCCGAAACACCGCAAGACGCTTGCAGAGCCGCTTCTCGCTGACCATTGGCTGGCGGAGGTCCGACAGTGTTATAATAACATCATACGCCACCAGTGGGCGCCTCTTTACGCACATCCTCAACATAAAGTATTTCGACATCAACATTGTCCGATTTCCCAAGAAAGGCGATAAGGACACACAGAAGTGTGGGGCCCTGACATCGATGGGGTTTTTCACATGGACTTGGGTGTGCCCGCTGGCTTATATTACCCGAGCCGTAGTATCTCCGAGATACTACTTGGTCAATTCCAGATTGGCCTTTCTTTCACCTTCCTAAGAATCGGAGTGAATGATGAACCATCTTGCATTCTCATCACAGGGGCCCCTGTAGACAGTGTCACTGTCACAGCTGTGTACCTCGCTTTCAAGCTGGGACAGCCAATCGGGGCCATGATAGGGCTATTGACTCGCACAAGAATGTCAGGAAGTGCTGGAAAGGGCTACTGCCGGAAGAAGGAGTGGGAAAATTGAGTGAGATCGTGCTGTAGGTTCCTTTTTGTAGGTGCGTACCTACATACTTTGTGTTCCTCCAGACACATGATAATACCATTTATTACAATAACATTGTGCTGCATGTAGCTACACATAACAGTGTGACGGCTGTGGTGCCACTTAGAATTTTGTGCCACCAGTTGTTTACATTTGTTTGTTAGCATCTCCTTACAGTAGTAGCAGTACTCTTTACAGAATATCATCCCATTTATCATCATCACTTAGCCTATAGTCTGCTGGGTGCTGACTTTAGACACTAGGCGACACCTAGCGACCTCGCCCCGTAGTTGGGAGCAACCCCACATTCACACCAGTGTAGCCTCTCCTCCTGAGGAGCTCGGCTGCTCTCCTTCACCATCCTCTCGCTCTCTCTTGACTCTCCTGACCCTCCTAGAGACTCGCCACCGACTCCCCACAGGGCCCGAGACTCCCCTCAGGAGCTCTGGACCCCTTATGGGCCTGTGCCCACCATTATGCCTCAGCCTCAGCCCACTAGCCCCCTGCAACTAGGGTCTACAGTCTTGTCAGCTCCATTGCTGTCACAAACAGCCCCTAAATTAACCTATACCTGCAGGGAGAGTCAAATTAACCTACAGCCATATATAGCATAAATAAATATTGCAAGTAGGTATAACATGAGGTAGGTCAATCAGCTCCTTCATCACTATATGTACTTAAGACGAAAGTCCATGATCCAAGGATCCTGAAGCAGCTCTCTGGCAGTCGGTTGGTCCATCAGGTCGATGGCTAAGCACCATGTTATGATGTGTATTCATAGTTGTTCCAAGATAGGCCTTATAGTGGTGTTGATATACTGGTGGTGTAGTGAGGTGTTGATCCTAGTGATGAAATTGGATGGAATGTGTTGGCCATGTGACAGGTAGATAGGGGCAACTCATGACACACAGCTTGATGAACTGTATGCCCTTCTCACTGATTTGGCCGGGTTCTGGCAATGGAGCCTCCTGCATACATCCTATCTGGTACAATATGGTGCTGCAGTAAACTTCAGTCATTTCACCCAACTGAAAAGAGTTCAAATACAGACCTTTTGTCATGGAGATTGCTCCATGGCTCCTCCCCTGTCACCAGTTCCCGCACAACACACCCTAGGGACCAAATATTGGTTGAACCCCCTCTGCCTCTATTGTTTCTCTTCACAATGTTGGGGGACATGTACCTCAGTGTCCCTGTAAAACTGTGCTCCTTCGACAGAGGGTCACGAGCAGCATCCATCGAAGAAATAGGTGCATTGAGATCCTGTCGTTGTTACAAGTAGGCAGAGCTTGTATCCCTTCTATACTCAAAATGGACTTGTATCACCCCCAATGAACCCTTGCAACATATATATCCAACCACCGACTGAGTATGGCTGTCACACAAAGAAGTGGATGTTGGACAAATGAATATAGAACATTATAGAGACTATACACAAAGAGGAAAAGCTTAAGAGCTCCCTTGTACAAAGGTACTAACTATATACTACTAGTCCTACTGCAGATTGGTAAGTCTGTGAGAGAATAAACCTATACTAATAGCATCTTTGTAATACTATCAGTAAGCATGCTGCAGATTGTGGAGCTAAGTGGAGCCTGCTCAGTGAGCATGACGAAGCAGGTGCTAATAATATGATCTTGATTTCGTTTAAGATATCTTTGTGGTATGCTGCTTCTTTGATCATGATCTCCTTCACTGCCATACAAGGTTGCTTATTGCCGGGGTCGTCGAGAATGGTGGTGGTGTGGATGGAACCAGAAGCAACTGTTCCAATAAATCTTCCCCTTTGCCAGTTGAAAGAGACATTAAGCTGAGAAAATAAATGAAACCAGGTGGGGTTGTCGTGGTCTGCAGTGGTGTGCACAGGGGAGTTGGTAAATGGAGTAGCCAAGATTGGTGGGTATATCACATCATTTTCTTGGTCACAATAGGCGGTTTCTACAAGGGATTCAGCTATATCACAGGTCCCAGAAAGCTCGACGAGAAGCTCATCCTTGGTGGTGTCGGACTGGCTTCGAAGACATTTTCCGAGTCCATGTTCAGACACAGTGAGAAAAGTTGATGGTGAAGGAATGATAGGAGTGCTGAAGCCTGAAGGAAGGAGATGGGCACAGATTAGAAGGTGTGCACAAGGGGAAGTGGCTGGGGTGCTTGGGGAACCCAACTGCATAGTGCCAGCCGCAAGTTGAACATTGAACCTGGTCATGCGCAATCCAGGTGGCTGTGCACACATAAAAAACCGCCCCTGTCGCTTGTTTTAGTAACCTATACATAAGCCCCCTCTTTATCTGATTATACTCTCTTTGCTTCATACACTCACCATCTACCAACCAGTGATCAGCCAACTTCGGTCTCACACAAGCAAGCATCTTCATTAACACAAGAACAGACAGTAATTATTCTTGCGTTTAATCTACCAACCTTCCATCTCACCATGTCTTCCAAGTCATCCTCCACTGCCACGCCTGCTGACATCCTCTCCATAGGTTTCGGCATTACCTTGAAGCTCGGTTCCAGATTCCAGCGCAATGGTAAACACCAATCCCAGCCACAGGCTGCCTGCAGGGAACACCAGGGTGACGGTCAATCTCAGATGCCTGAGCCTAAGGGTGGTTCTTCAATGCCACAACACACCCATATCAACTTGGAAGGCCTGCATCACCTACAAGAGCTGACACCAAATCTATGTGTAGCTTGACATGCCGGAGCAACATTACATGCCCCCAGCGGGCACCCCTTTACGGTCATCCTCAACATCAAGTATTTTGACATCAATACTGTACGGATTCCCAAGAGGGGTGATAAGGACGAGAGCGAGCGAGGCTGGGGCCCTGTCAATAGTGTTTCTCACTATGACTTGGTTGTGCCCGCTGGTTCAAAATACACGGGCCATGGTATCTCTGGGCACCTACTTCGTCAATTCCAGATTAACCTGTCTCTCAGCTTCCTAACACAGGAGTTGAATAGTGAACTGCCATGCATTCTCATCACAGGGGCCCTGGTAGACAGCATAACTGTCGCAGCTGTGTACTTCGCTTTCAAGCTGGAACAGCTGATCGAGGCCATGATAGAGGCTATTGACTCGCACAAGGACATCAGGAAGTGCTGGAAAGGGCTACTGCCGGAAGAGGGAATGAGAAAATTGAGTGTGATCGTGCTGTAGGTTCCTTTTCGTAGGTGCATACCTACATACTTTGTGTTTCTTGAGATGTGCAATAATATTATTGATTACAATTACCTTGCAATGCATATTACACATGACACCCCTAAATCAACCTATACCTACAGTAAGAGTCAAATTATTATATGTGCACGAATGGCTTGAAATTTGAATAAATATACACCGACTAGTATGTCAAAAATCAGGTTACCAACAGGCAAGATCTGCGAGTATCGACACAGCATTCGGAAAGCTAAAGCGACTCAGAGTTGGCTAAGCGGTCCATATTCAAATTGTCCCTCCCCATATCAAAAACATTTAAATATTGGAGTTCTGCCTACGGGAGACTAGCTAGGCGGGGAATTTGACATGTGGGCGCTTGCTCGCACTAGTACCGTGACTTTATCTCTTCCAGAACTTTCATCTCACTTTTCGCCAGTCCACCAGAACTCCAAATGTTGACTGGACCACCTATGACAACAAACTTGGAATCAACATGCCGAAGGAAGCTTGTGGATTGCCTGACTGGGTTGCTGACAAGGGATCAGACACACGGCATGCATTATTTCTGTGCACTGAATCTAATGAGCTTGTGACCCTCCGACTCGTGTTTTGGAAAACCTGTGGGGCAAAGACCAATGATGTGCTATTGAATGGCCATAGCGTCCTGCAAGCCCGGCATTACCTCCTGCTGGATGAAACACTGATAAGCACACGCTAAACTTGTGTATCAGGTGCTCAAAATCTATGTGGTACGAATATGTTATGGCCCTCAGCTTACTGTTATGCTGGTGAACCCCCGAACCATCTAACAGGCGGGAGGGGATAGACATTATGTGCTAGTGCTCAGGCAGCGCAAGCCAGAGTCCGGGTATTTGCCGTACCATATCTGTGATGTCTGCATCCAGTTGAAATAATTCAATTCACTATCCATGCCACCCTGGTCGATTATTCGTCTTCCTGGGGTTTTTTCCGCTTTCCCCAGGATGCATCTAAACTCGGGCTCATCCCCGTCCGGCCTGCTTCAACATAATTTAGACACCAAAACCCAATGAACCTACAGCTGAACACCAGATTGCCGGAGTGCCGGGCTTTCTATCTCAGATATGTCCTTAACTCGGACAAGCACTCTGTGGAACCCGTCAAATTGCTTATTAGTAGCGGGATTCTTCATGCTTAAAGATAGCAAAATTTGCATCTATTTTTGCATCAAAGATAATAGTACAGGGAGCTGGCAACACACATCATTCAATTACAGCAAAACAGCCCACGGACGACAGTGGAATAGGGGCAATGTGACTTTCCCTCAAAGGCCAACAAGTCATTGATTCATCGCTGACCTCAAACTTCGCCCCATCAGCGATCTTACTGGGCTTACTGGGCAGATATGGCAGAATCCAGATACAGCGCCAATCCCCCCAAGGCAGGCAGAGGCACATTGCATTCCAAGCCATGTGCTGCAACAGCCGCCCAGTCCACACCAGCAAAGTATGTGTGCCGAACCGCACCAGGTTGACCTGCAGGATGCGGCGCAGGAGGTCTGTGGCAACCCCGCCATGCTCGTTTGGAGGGCAGGCAGAGAGAGCCTGGGGAAGTAGTCCCGCCGGTGTCGCTGCTGCTTTCCGAGTCAGACGGAGATATAGCGTGAACATTCAACATACTGTCATATCCGTCATCGTTGTGGGCGGAGCAAACACTGCATGTTCATCGGCGGTCTTGCACAGGATACTGTACCATTACGACCTTAGGTTCGTCTTTTGTCCTGAGAATCTTGAACTGAACCTATTTTATGTGACTGTCAGGAAAAATTTCGCCTTCTGAACTTACTTTGTGACATATTTTCGTCCTAGCCACCAAAAAGCCATTTGGATTGCTATTTTGTGCCTAGTTTTGAACCTCTTCGAAGTTCGTCCAAGGTCACAACCCAAATTGAACATATGAACTTATGTGTGACCTAGGTCACACGAAATCGGCGTGAACCGAAGGTCGTAATGGTACAGTAGCTCCAGAGATGTTTTCTTCGTGATGATTGATTGCCATCGAAAGAGCTGTCGGATCCGTCGAAGAAAGCTGTGATCCCCCCTGTCTGGATTTCGCTGTGTGTGCTATAAGGTGCAGGCACAGTAAGAGTGGGCTTCTTGGAGGAAACGGAAGTGGGATGATTAACTTGTTTTTGTTCTCTGATGGTTGCTTGACTAGAGATTGATGTAGATGGTATTGGTGAGAGTGGGGGGCCAGAGTGGGAGGCAGGAAACAAAAGGAAACAAACTCGTGCACGTGACGAGGCAAGGGGCTTTCGGCCGCTGTGCCCCTTTCTTCGTTCCGATACCAGCTACTTAACTGCCTTTATAATCCTGCTGGCCCCCCTATCCCGATGGCCAGCGAATCTATGTTGTTCCAATCTGCTGAGCAGGGCTTATAAAATCTTGCACTCCAATTGGCCGGTAACTGGCGAGCCGTGAACGGTGAACTGCCCCAGCCCTCAACTGCCCCCAAATTGCATCGCCCCATGTATTGCATTTGCCTATTATAGCTTATTTCACGCCTTGGATCACTGCTGTAAGTATATTGCGCTGGGCACAAGCTATCTTGACGCTGATTATCTTGCACGATGCAAACACGACCACGCGATTCTACGCCAGCAATCTGCAAGATCGCACAACTTAAAAGGCTCTCTGGCACACAAACACGCGTTTGGTAAATCGTGATGTTCATTGGCATCCAAGACACTAATACAGATATGGTACATCCTACAAGTACACGGGTATCGTAGTCAGATCCTTCAACGCACCAGGGCCCCGCCGAGGTGCTTTGTTTATACTCATGAGAGTATGTTGGCATACCGATCTGAGGAGATCACGAAAGCCGTGCCGTGGATGGCGGTAGAGTACGGGCGCTCCGAGCTGTCGCTTTCAAAGCGCAAGCTCTCGTCGCTCACCTCGAACTTCATCCCATCCGAGGCCATCCCCGGCAGAAAAGGCTTCAAGCCGCCCACAGGGGGCAAGTGCACGTCGCCGTTCGCCTCCCGCGCTTTGACGCGCGCCCAGTCCACGCCGGAAAAGTACGCGTGCTGCTGAATGGCGGCCCAGGACGGCCGCCGGCTAGCGTCGGCCTGCAGGATCGTGTGGAGGAGGTCCGCCAGGAGGTCGTCGGTGTCGCCGAGATAGGTGTTGATGTCCTCGTGTATGTGGCCGGCGAGCTCCATGTTCTTGTACGACCGGCCGTCGCCGTCGACGCAGCGTTTCCCCAGCGCCATCTCCATGAGAATGATGCCGTAGCCCCAGATATCCACGGCCCCAGTGTATCCAGCAGCAGGGGTGCAAGACATGACCTCGGGCGCAAAGTAGCCGGGTGTGCCCAGGCACTCGAACATCTCCATCTCGGGGCCGACGGGCCCAGCCGCGAACTGTTTGGCGAGTCCGAAGTCGGCCACCGCGATGTGTCCGTTGGGCGTGACGAGGACGTTTTCGGGCTTCAGATCGCGGTGCACGATGCCCAGCTCGTGCAGAGATTGCAGACCGAGAAGGAGCTCCGCCGCGAAGAGCTGCAGCTGCTGAGGCGCAAGGGGTGCGGCGTCGGCAGGGAAGATGAGCTGCGCGAGGTTCTGCGCGTACATAGACATCACAAAGTACACGTTGTCGGCGTCCTGGAAGCACGAGAGGGGCTGGGTGAGAAAGGGGTGGTCGCCCGAGGCGGTCTTGACCAGGACATCGCGCTCGTTGATGACGATGTCGCGGAGCTGCGACGCGGTGTAGGCCTTGGTGGCGGCCTTGCTGCAGACTTTGATAGCGACCTGCTCGCCGAGGCTGGAGTGGGCGTAGACGACGTGGCCGAAGCCGC
>KV417573.1:270274-287005 GCA_001630335.1 Athelia psychrophila
TCCGGCGCAGACGCGGCCGCGCGAGAGGTTCAGAGACGCGCCTGAATCTTGCCAGAAGCGGTTCCGGCCTGGTCCCGGCCGCGAAGCTTCTTACCTCGACGGGCGCGCGAACTATGATTGCTACGCGCAGCCCCCGGAGCCCGTGAGTGTGCGCGCAGTGATCTTCGTCCTCTGCTTCCGATAGACGAGGTTAGTCTATTGCGCACACGCGACGCCGCACAGTAGGTTGTGTGCGGGGTCCGATGTAGATGGGGCGCCGTTCACGTCGTCTGCCGTTGTGGGGTGGCTACAGGCTTCCGTTTGGCTTTCTGGTTGCGCTTCTTTTGCCGCGGCAAACGCTGTTCTAGCTCGACGCGCTCCTCCTGACGCGGCTGTTCGAGCCGAAGCGGAAAAGCTGCTGCTTTTTCACCTGGTAGGAGTCCACTCGCTGGTGGCCATGGTTGCCGGTGCTTTCGCGCGCTGACTGCTGGCCCGTCGCACTAGAAGCGCCACGTCCACAGGTACTTGAAGTTGTGCTCGTAGATGGGCTTGCGGCAGGGGGAGGAGCGGGGGCGGAAGCGGTAGTCGCTCGTCCGGCGCGCGCAGCCGGTCTACGAGAAGGAGCAGCGGATGCGGAAGCCGAGGCTCGAGACCCGCGGCACCTCGCTCCTGGAGCCGGCGGCGGGGCAGGAGGTCGAGAGGGAGGAGGAGCACTTGGAGACCGTCGAGGGGACGCGCGAGCGCGGGAGGAAGCGGAGGTAGCGGCAGCCGGCGAAGGAGCCGCCGGAGAGGAGGCGCCCGCCCAGGCAGTGCGAGCCGTACTAGCGCCTGTACACCCGGCGCCTGCTGGTCGTCATGCGGCAGCGCAAGTAGCACGAATCGAGGCAGCCGCCCTCGCGCGAGCCCGGGCAGCAGCCGCCCAAGCACGTCTGGATGGAGTCGACCGCGACCTTGAAGACCTAGGTCGAGTACGAGCCGCAGCGGCACGTCCGGCGCGTGAAGAAGGAGCAGGGGCTCTGCGCGCGCTGCCACGAGCAGCTGGCGCTCCGCGCGGCCGCCGCCTTCCGGCCGCTCCCGCTACACATGCCGGGCCCGCTCGACGCGGGCGTGGCGAAGTGGCACGCGCTCCACGACGCGTGCACCCGCGCGGGCAAGCTCTACAAGCGCGCGCTCGGTTAGCACGACACCGAGAGCGACGAGAGGCCGAAGTCGCTGCGCGAGTAGAAGTGGAAGGAGCTCCCGAAGTGCGGGCACAAGCGCGTCACCCCGAAGTCGCAGCACGTCTGGCCGGAGCGGAAGTAGGGCAGTCAGGGGCAGAAAAAACTAGGTTCCGACCTCAAGTCTCGACTGCCCTTAGCCTTGAACCCACACGGATGTATCCTAGGAGTAGCCGATGAAGGAGCGCATGGAGAGGAAGAAGGGGCACTAGGCCGCCGTGGTCGTCTAGGCGCGCGCGCTGGGCGTGCGCGACGTCGGGCTCCGCGCGGAGACCACCGACGAGATGTGGCGCGGGGAGCTCCGGTAGCCGGAGAAGCCGAAGCGCACCTGCTCGGAGCCGGGCGGGTAGGGCACCCAGCGCGGGTACCAGAAGAGCTGTGACTAGCGGTAGCGGTTACACGCAAAAGCAGAGAAGGCAGAAGGCAGACGCTCTATCCCCCCTTACTTAATACTGCGACTGCGACTGAAACGCGGCGGCGCCTGTCATGACGTATATGTACCGCTGCCAGCTGATGTACTAGCGCTCGATGCCGGGCATGAGGAGCAGGCGCTGGCCGCCGTTGCGCGAGCGCGCCCTGAAAAACCGACCAAAGCAGCACAAGCGTCGAGGGCCTCGAGTTCGTCCGTGACGCGTTTCGTGGGCGTCTTGGACGAGTGCTAGTGTCTTCGAAGTTCAGTCTGGTGATGATGCATCGATGATGCAGGAGCCGGATCACAGGTGCCACTTGGCTGTAGATCATGTTGAGAAGACAAGGGCGGGAGCAAACTCGTCATACTTGCCAACCGAAATGACTCGCTGTACATGACATCATTGGTAGATGAATTAGCTGGTCTAGCTTCGCGTTGATCCAACGCGTACGCGTGGAACCAATTAGCAAAATGGAATACACATGGCGTCCTTTGAAATATCGATGAAATTTGGGCAGTTCAGGGCTAGGGCAGTTATCGGTCAATTGAAATGCAAGATTCTATAAGCCCTGTTCAGCAGATTAGAATAATATAGATTCGCTGGCCATCGGGATAGGGGGGCCAACACGATATCGGCAGCTGGTGTCTGAGAAGAAAGGTGCACAGCAGCCGAAGCCGATGCTGACGCTGACTTTGCGCCGCCGCGGACAGTACTGCATATACATGGCGACGGTCGACTACATGATCGCGAGCTACGGGCCGTACTCCTCGTCCGCGACCGGCGGCAACGCGCTCGCAAGGGACTTTTTGGCCGGCATCGCCGCCATGTACTCCACCCCCAGTGAGTTGCTCCCCTTTCCCCTTTCCACCGCTAAGAGCACCGCCGCTAATACATAATGCCCATCGCGCGCAGTGTACGCCAACATCGGCCGGACGCACCTGCTCGAGTGGGCCTCGACGCTGCTCGCGTGCCTCGCGGTCGTCGTCGTGGTCCCGATATACGTGTTCTACTGGAAGGGCCCCGCCATCCGCGCGCGCAGCAAGTTTGCTCAGACGCTCGAGAGCGACCGGCGTGCGCGGGGCGGGAAGAGGGTGGGGGCGGAGCAAGTTGAGAAGCTGTAGACGCGAGGATGAATGGAACGTTTGCGATGGATATGTTGTGTATTAAATCATCTGTAATTGTGTATCGTAGAAGAATTCAAAGTGTACACGATGAATCCATTCAGCAGATGGGAATTAGATTCGCTGGCCGCTGCACTCCTTAGGGTGGCGAACATGATTATAGGGGTTGCATACTAGGACCCGGGAAGCTCCCTCCTATGTTTGTCCGGGAAATTGGCCAGATTCTGGCCTCAAATACGCAACGCCTGGCGCCTCAGGTAGCCTCAAATACGCAAGAATCTGGACGGAGATCTCACCTTGGGGCTCAAATACGCCTCAAATGCGCAATTAATCCAGACAAACATAGGGGAGCCTCCCGGGTCCTGTATGAGGTGAACTTGGCACATGGCACAACGGCCGAAACCCCTATTCCTGTCTGTATAAATTTCGATCTCCCATGTCTCCTGTCCCTCCAATCTCTTGGTATCTCACCACCACCTCCTTCGTCTCCCGTCGACTCGGATCTCCCTCACGCCAGCGTTGACGCAGCACAAAAGCAGCAAGTACTGTAATATTTTCACTTCAAGTCCGAGCACTATTCTTACCATGTCTGCCCTTTCCATCAGTGAGACTGAGACTGCCTTCTCCTATGTTTTCCCCACCGATAAGTTCAAGTGCCAGCCGAGCCTGAGCAAGAACGCTGGGACGTTCGACCTCAGGGGCGCTTGGGCGCGTGTCGCTGCTGTCTACTCGCCGGGCGACGACGACCTCTCTCCATCCTCATCTGAGAGCAGCGAGGAGACGATCGGGTACTTTTCGGGGACGACGGCCGGTCCGTCGTGCTCCAGCTTGTGGTCCGACGACACCTGCGATGAGGCCTGTTCGGACGACATCTGCAAAGCCTCCCTGTACGAGTCCGACGAGCCCGTCGCCGCCAACATACTCCAATCCGGCGACATCACCTACACCGTGCACGGCATGCTCGCCAAGGGCGGGTTCGGCCACGTCGTCTACGCCCACTCCAGCCTCGGCGAGCAGGTCGCTATCAAAGTCTGCAGCAAGGCCGCCACCAAGGCCTACACCGCGGCGCAGCTCCGCGACATCGTCATCAACGAGCGCGATGTCCTGGTCAAGACCGCCTCGGGGGACCACCCCTTTCTTACGCAGCCCCTCTCGTGCTTCCAGGACGCCGACAACGTGTACTTTGTGATGTCTATGTACGCGCAGAACCTCGCGCAGCTCATCTTCCCTGCCGACGCCGCGCCCCTTGCGCCCCTGCAGCTGCAGCGCTTCGCGGCGGAGCTGCTCCTCGGTCTGCAATCTCTGCACGAGCTGGGCATCGTGCACCGCGATCTGAAGCCCGAAAACGTCCTCGTCACGCCCAACGGGCACATCGCGGTGGCCGACTTTGGACTCGCCAAACAGTTCGCGGCTGGGCCCGTCGGCGCTGAGATGGAGATGTTCGAGTGCCTGGGCACACCTGGCTACTTTGCGCCCGAGGTCATGTCCTGTACCCCTGCTGCTGGGTACACCGGGGCCGTGGATATCTGGGGATACGGGATCATTTTCATGGAGATGGCGCTGGGAAAACGCTGCGTCGACGGCGACGGCCGGTCGTACAAGAACATGGAGCTCGCCGGCCACATACACGAGGACATCGACACCTGTCTCGGCGACACCGACGACCGCATGGCGGACCTCCTCCACATGATCCTGCAGGCCGACGCATGCCGGCGGCCGTCCTGGGCGGCCATTCAGCAGCACGCGTACTTTTCCGGCGTGGACTGGGCGCGCGTCAAAGCGCGGGAGGCGAACGGCGACGTGCACTTGCCCCCTGTGGGCGGCTTGAAGCCTTTCCTGCCGGGGATGGCCTCGGATGGGATGAAGTTCGAGGTGAGCGACGAGAGCTTGCGCTTTGAGAGCGACAGCTCGGAGCGCCCGTACTCTACTGCCATACATGGCACGGCTTTCGTGATCTCCTCAGATCGGTATGCCAACATACTCTCATGAGTATAAACAAAAGCACCTCGGCGGGGCCCTGGTGCGCTGAAGGTTCTGGAAACGATACCCCTGTACTTGTATGATGTATCATATCTGTATTAGTGTCTTGGATGCCAATGAACATCTCATTTACCAAACGCGCGTTTGCATCAAGTGCCACTGTGCCAGAGAGCCTTTTAAGTTGTGTGATCTTGCAGATTGCTGGCGTAAATCGCGCGATCGTGTTTGCATCGTGTAAGATAATCAACATCAAGATAGCTTGCGGCCCCCAGCGCAATGTACAGCTGGTAGTATGCGCGCTTGCCCGTGATACCAAGCTCAAGCCTTTAGACAGTTATCTCCGGAGCGCTCTGAGCGGCACTCGCTTGTCATTCGAGATGCAGTGGTCCAGCTGAGGCACGAGTTTGCGATCCCATTCCTTGCAATGTTATACAACAGTCAGGTAGCTGCAGACTTGCTGCAGACAAATACAACTTGATTACAACATACATTGGCGCTGGACGATATGTGCAGAGTACCACAGAATCCAGCTGCGCACACGACTAAATGACAGCGGGTGCATCTGAGGCAGTCGGGTGGTACCGAAAGTCGACACCGGCTACTGTGGTCACCCACACCAGCTTTGCCTCGCCTGTGAACTGATGTTTCGGCACATCCTTCTTCTTCTTGCCTGCCAGTCCATGCAGGTCCTTAAAGTGATCCGGCGATTTGGCTGTCATGCCGCACGAGCAGCTGTACTGCACCATATGGCCCTCATAGTGGCGGCCCAAGCTCGAGGCTTGTATTCTCGCCAAACAGCCCACGAATCCGCACTGGATCCGCTTTCGCGCGCGTCTAGCTCCATGGGCCTCCTTTGCGTGCGCTTTCAGTGCCTGTAGGTCCATGTCGACATGAACACCACACCCCTGCCATCCACATATAATCTGATCCCGAGGCTGAGGTGCGGCGGCCAGCTGGGTGGGCTCGGGCTCGGGCTCGGGCTCGGGCTGCGCCTCCACCAATGGGTCTCCGGATTGTGAGACATTGGTTCTTTGGGGCACACCCAGGAATTTGAAGGCGTCGTCCATGGAATCAAGACCCTCGTTTGGTGGCGATGAGTAAGGAGATGGAGATTGTGCTCCCGCGGAGTGCGATCGTCGCGATCCATCTGCGTGCAGGTATCCAAAGGCAGAGTCCACGCGATCGACATATGACAGCGAGGGGTAAGGAGACGAAGTCGCTGCAGAACTTGTGGCGGCAGAGTGACTGTAGACAGCATCACCGGCTTGATGCTCATAAGCCGAGGGTGCATATCCGGGTTGGTGAAAGGGCGTATGAGTGATGCTCTGCTGATGGAAGTACATCTCGGGTTGCCCCATATGGATCGGTGCCGCCGTCAAGGTGGGCCACCCGTTTGCAGATACGGGGCTGAGGTGGGGCGTGTTGTGGATGGATGGCTGCATCTCCCCATCACCAGAATCCCTTGCGGCGGTGGCGACGATGCAGTGGGCGCAGCCGCGGAAAGGCGGAACTTCTGACGCACTGTGATCGGCGCAGCCACGGAAAGGCGGAACATTTGATGCGCTGTGGTCCCCGAGAGCATTCCGCAGTGTGCTCCATAAATTCGGCGTCGGAGCTATATGATGAAAATGTGTCTGTGGCGCAGCGGCATTTGGATAGTGGGCGTGTCCGTAGTCGCTTTGTGGCTGCGAACCACTGGGGATAATGTTATCCTGCCAAACAGGATACCTGGGCCAGTGCTGTGGATTCCCGCGCTCTGTATCGAATTGATGCCCAACATGCCTTTCAGCAGACCACTGGACAACGGATGGTCCAGGGTCACAACCTCCTCCATAATCCTGAAGATGAGCAGAAGGGCCGGCGGCATCGAAGCCAGGAAGAGGATGCTGATGGGAATCTCTTCGCATTGTCGATGGTCTGAATGGAATGGCGTGTGAGCATGAGCGAAATGACAAGACAAGACCGAGGAAGCTTACTGGGGGGCATATGTTGACTGTGATGCAGAAGGGTATATGCTCGGATATGTATGATACATGTTGAGTGGTTGAGATGCGGGGAGAATGGTCGGCGAGTGATGGTATTGAGGCTATGTTTTCTTGCCAAGGTGAGGGGGAGAAGCAGAAGCGAAAAACATAAACGCCAACTAAGAACGTGTTCAGTCCGAATGCCTAGTTATTTGGTTCCGTTTGAACGCCGCTGGTGGCACAGACATGATTACAATGCGCAATGTTTGTCTTCGCCGCCAAGCGCGTTCTGAACACACTCCAAGGTTCTTCCTGACAACGCCCACACAAAGCGAAGATCCACCTGGGCCTTGACCTCGAAAATTCACAGCTGGCTGCAGCTAAGAGTGGGCCATATACTGCGTTGAGGGCGACGTATACAATACGTCCGCAGTGCCGCCTGTGGATGTTCGTTCGTCATTTATAATTGTGATTCAGACACAATTCTTCACCTTGGCAATATCCCTACGCCGTCATTCTGTCCCAGATATAGGTGGGTGACACGGAAATTCAACCGGTCAGGATTTCCCAGCCATTCAATCTTCGAACGACCATTGCAAGCCTTTGTTTAAACCCTAGGCGAACGTATTGCGCCTCTGCCGTTGCAGCAAGGCCACTGATGGGCGCTGTAAACATCGAGGGAGACCACAAGTGTGGGTGCCGAGTCGCTTTGTCTTGCATGCCACCGCACCGATATCCTATCTTCGAGCTGGGGGTTTGGGTCCCGCCATTGAGGCTTCCTCCATCCCCTTGATCGAAAGCTTTTCGAAATGCCAAAATTGGCAACCGCTTCAAACTCAGCAACGGCTTTTGAGAGTTGACATAGATGCAAGGAATCCTCCCAGACTGGTGCATCGATAGCCTGCCAAAGAGGTCTTCTCTGCCGGCCTACCGACCACCAAGCCTCCTGGCTTGCATCCCTTCAAGCAATGGTACGACGAGCTCGTCGATATTACGGGTATGCATTTAACTAAAGCGTTGGTCGAAATAGCAATGACCTGCGTGTTATTGCACATCCACCAAGCGGCAGGGTCGCATTCACCCTACCGCCAGATTCATGCTCCCGGAAATCGTTCGTGGGGCCCAGTCCTTTAGGAATGGACATTCCTGTGCCATGGTGAGTTCAATGTCTATATGGATTAAATTTCATCTACCTTCTGGGAATATACATCACGCTGCACCAGCTGGAAGGAGCTCAACAAAGCGCGGGTGGTCGCCTGATAATAAGGGGGCGGTCTGGCCCTTATCTTGGGTCGCGGACGCGGACGAATAGGAGGGGACCATACTCCAGAAATGTTCGAAAGTGATAAGGGTCTTCCCCGAGTGATGCGCGTGTATAATCTGAAGGTCAGTCAGCTCGATATTTTCCAACTGTGTTCAGCAGTCAAGTACCTCTCCAACTTCGACACTTGTACCCCCAGACCTCATCTCGGCCACTCCCCCATCGGCAATCACAAATAGTGTCCTGCCCTTTCAGCGGTACAGTGTCGAAATATCCAAAGCGATGCCGTATGTGCCCGCCCGAGGCAGCACCGTCGGATTCTCAACTCGCTAGCTGCTGTTTACACTGAAGGGTAATAATGGTACGTGCTGAGATGATTTCCACGCGCAGAAAAGAGAGGTTGCATACCTCGAAGTTCCTATGCTCTGATATATGCTTCAGCAACGACGCGATTCCCATCGTCCCAAGCACCCGCCCAAATCACGGATCTCCGACATGCGCTTTTTGCTGCAAGTTTTTTTCCGTCAACAACACTTCAGTTAAAGTGCTTCGGTCCGCTGGTAAACCGCCGGGCAGGTTATTCGAGACTCGAGCTGGATAGCATCACGGTCCTTCTGTTTGGATGCATGTCTGGCTCCAAGAGATCTGGTGCAAAACAACCGCGGAATCAAAGCCTCGCCTCTGAAGCACTTCGGCAAATGGCAGAAAGTCCCCCTAGTATCGCTCTAAGAGGGTGAATGAGCTTATATGCGTCGAATAAGGCAGGAGGTCGATGGGCGGTGGGAGGCGGGAACAAAACAGCAGGCCACAGCGGCCGGTCCGTTCGATTGGGACTTCCGTCTATCCTTCCCGCTCACCATCACAGTCCAATCTCTCCAAGCTCGGTTTCTTCAAGCTCGCATTAATAGCATACAGAGTTGAAAGCAGAACACGCAAAGTGAATCAAATTCACTTCACAATTCCACCAAACTTTCTCACCGATGCCTTGCCTCTGATTCCAGTGCTTTCCAAAGTATGTTGCTTTGTCGTCAAACCCCGGGATGTTGGTCTGGAATCGCAGCAAAGCACCACCCACTATGTCCTCAAAGCCAAGGATGATAAACAGTGTCAACTGAGTGGTACATCTGCCTGTCCACAAAAGCAAGGCTTTGACCTCGCGGTTAGCTGCGACACACGCATCAAGGCAACTCTCTGAGACACAGTATTATGTACGTCGTCTTTCCCGGTCCGAATTCATAGTTCCCCATGCACAGCGGTCGCCCCTTTATACACACCAACACATCATCGACATCACGTCCGTCGGTGAGAATTAACATCTTGCGGTTGGCCGTGCCAACACGAAAGACGACGACGTGACGCAGCTTGCTCGAGCGCAAATCGCCATCTCTCTGTTCTTTTTCTCATCTCTCGTTACATTTTCAAGCCTTGACCGTCGACCGAGGATACCATTAAGCCCGCAGGTCCAGCTTGGCCTTGCGTTCCCACTGACCGGAATTATGACTCGATGAGTTTTGTCACGCTCTACTTTACTTTGCTGATATTTGGGTCTATCGAGAATGTGCTTGGACTATCTACGCGAAGCACAAAGTCATGGCCTGTCGAGGCGTTCTGGAGAGGAGTCGTCTCGCCGCATAGTAAGGTCGAGAAGACAGAGTCAAAGTTTAAAGTAGGAATGGACATTTTTTCCCTAGCAAGAACAATCCAAATATAATCAACTTGGGACATATCTGCTCAGCACAATTCAAGGCGAAACAGAGAACGTTGGGCCCGGGAGAATGTGTTTACATAAGTTGTGCGCTGTGGTGGTGTTTCAATTTTCAAATTCATGTTTCGACTCTCGCGTGAACTCCCTAATGTAGCCTAATATTGTGACAAATCAACGGAAGCACATTGTCACTGTCACGGTCAATCCGTCAGAATCAGGCCCGGTATCCCTTCATAACTTCTTGATGGCGGCTTGCTGTAGGAAACCTCTTTCCCCCCACACTTTTCTGACTTGCCTGTTGTCTCTGGAGGCAAGCCCGCCAGGGTGAATGGAACTGGCCTTAGTCTTGCGGGACTCAGATGAGATTCAGACACATGCGATAGAGCAATTGTTGCAGACGCGAATCGCAACGTATATTGCATTTGGTGTTTTGACGGTACGCTGTCCTCACATTGATTCAAAGACCTCCTAGAACTCAACCCACCCTAGGCTGCGACTTGGGACTGGATTCTTGCCCTGGCGGAGGAATGTCAAATAGTCAAGCGACGTGGCGGAGGACGAAATCTCGCTACTCTTGCTTATTTTCTGGCACGGGCTAGCTCTGTGATACTGTGCGTTTTGACTTTGATATTTTATATAGGAGTTCCGCCAGGTAGGCTTCGTCTGTCCGCATGATATTACATACATACTCATCTGAATCGCAGGCAAAAACAGTTGCTCAGCCATATTCAATGGGATTAGCGCGATGGTTGTATTAGGGAATGCCGCCAAAGCATATATCTTTTTTCTTCGCGTCCGCGCAGTCTATTTCAATTCAAAGCTGGTCACTGCGTTTGTTGGAGTGGGGTCTTTCGTGATGGTGTGCGCGCGGATGACGATAGGCCTGTGGGTACAATCATCTGTGAGTACAACTCAAGGAAAACTGTCGCACTCAGTCAACTGACATGTAAACCTCAGCCCTTGGGACAGACCGGTTACTGTACTGTAACCTCAATAGGTTCTCTCCCCATCATTTCCCTGTGGTTGAATGTCGTATATGATACCTGCATCTTTATCTTGACTTCTGTCCGACTTACTTCCTACTCGGCAACGACAACTGCCCCTGGGAGGTTATATCATATCCGCGGATACGGCCTTCCTCACACGATGCGTACCCTTCTCCAGGATGGCCAACTCTACTACTTGTACGTCCCAGTCCTCCTTGATGCTGCGTTTCGCAATTCTAACAGGGATGTCTTTAGCATCACTATCGTCTCCGTTCTTTCAGCGGCCGTCATTGCTCTTTTACCTGTCGGTATAATATATAAAGCGGCCTTCACAGTACCAGCAGTCGTCACGGAGACCATCATGACCTGCAAAGTGTTCCGTGCCATGCTTATCCGCTCGCTGAGCATCAACCAGAACGTGTCCGTGGCCCCAGCGGAGTCACACCTAAACGACACTGAAATGGGGCTTGTCACATCTGTGGACCTTCAAAACCGGCTGACATGCATTGAGCAAGATGAAGTCTAGTGGACATCGTCTGGTCGCTGGAACCCTCAGGTGGGTTTTATCTCCCACCTACTCTTACACTCGCAAGACTGATGATCGATTGATTTGGAAACTGCAGAACCTACATGGCACCCCCATTGTGCCTATGAGCTGCGAGCGCCTGCTGGCTGATCTCATCTCGCTCCCCCTCCATGGCGATCTGCCGCAGCGTTCCAATGAACACCAGTAGAGGCCCCGGCATTGGCAGGCCTAGTAGAAGCAAATTTCCTTGGAATTGAAGCCTCTTGGTCCGGTCGAGAAGGTCGTGAGACACGCACTCAGATTAGGGGCAGACATAGGCATGGCGTTGGAGAATTGCAACTGGAACCGTGATGAACCTCGATCACACCTTATAATCCCACGTTGTAAGTTAGTATTGCATTCCATTCCATGAAAGGAGATGTAGATTACTTGATAAACGGTACGATGCCTTATGCACTCTTTACCGAGGCTTGGTACATTGCCACAGCATTCATAAACATAGAACAGCTCAGCAGGGATAGACTAGTTGATGTGAACGACTGCGGTCGGATTCTAGATCAACGAGACTCGTCGGTGGACGCAGAAACAATGCCTGTCAGGGCTACCGTGCTGTCTTCGGCAGTCCAAACACAGAAGAATTAAATTGACATTTACAAGAGAAGCAATGCCTTCTCAGGCTCGCTGCATACCACATATGCACCTGCTAGCGGCTCCGGGTTTTCTGACTATCTTCAACATGCACAATGACGATGAGCCCAGAACATGCCAAATAGTGCAACAATGCAAATTACACTCACCAAATCAAGAACAACAGGCGCCTTGTGCCAATCCGCATCCCCCCTGCCGATAGTAATCGTCCCTGCCGTGTTGAACCCTTGAGAGTTGTAGAATTCGCGGTCAAGGACATTGCTAGAAGCCAGCCAGGTCGCGCGATTCTGTGCGTCCGCCTTCAAATTTGAGCCGTCAACTGTAGCTCATCATCTCGGATCTGAGGAATCACCACTCACCAGAGCCGTTACGCTGCCCAGGACGGCACCTGCGTATCCACGCCCTTGTGTGTATTTAGCGCACAGCGCAGTGAATTGGCATGGCACGCACCTTGACATTCGGGCGCCGTAAAGAGAATGTTAAGGTACCACATCATACATGTCGTTGATTCTGTCCTCCAGCGTGGACGAAAGGAGGGGGGTGAATTTGGATTCTGACTCTTCTGTGCACTGGCGTTGAACATTAGGCTCCGAGCACCGCGCGAGATACCACGAAGATGGGACGTACCTTCTTTTGCTAGGCGGTATCTGCTCGGTCAGCGAGGAGGGTCATTGAGCGTACCAACTTCTTCAGCAGCTCGTTGACAGGTTTCTTCTTCCTACCGTTCGGGCGTTCCTCATCGTTTGCCCGTCATCAGTCAAACATAGCCCGGGATGTGGGCCTGTGGCTATCGCAATTTACCCAAACGCCACGGAACTGCCCGTGTCGACGGTTTGGGCAACGTACTCGTGGTTGTGGATCATAACGACAAAAGTGCTGAGAACGTTCGCACGTTTGAGAAGCCTTCGCATCCTGGCTTTCCCTGGGCTTACGTTCGAGTCCTACCGCGCTCGCGGATCTACGTGAATGCCTATCTTGGAGTGTCGTTCAGATACCGCACGTAAGGGTTGTCTGCAAAAGCATCTTCTGAGACTTGCAGTACTCTCCGGAGACCCTCTTCAGAGAAATGGGCTGGTTATTGACCTCGCGGGCACTTGCTTGGGACTCACCGTATCTCAGCGGCGCCACGATGATCGGTTCAATGCACCCTCGGACACTCGCAGATCTTTGGACACGGGGTTTGGCATTGGTAATGGGAAATATCGAAATCCCTCCATTATATGTTAATTGTATGGGCCGTAGAGCATGGGGTGATATGGGATGTTATGGGACGCAAGAAGCTCGTCGCTGGCAAGCGCAGCAGCAACCGACCATTGGCATTGCTAGCAGCGCCACATCGACGTATCAGACTCGAAAATGTAAAGACGCTCGCCATGCGCATAATCAATGGTCTATCGGAAAGGTCGAGGATGTAGGTGGATAAAAAAGGCGGTTCGCGTGGTTTATTGATTTTGTGGCTGAATACGAAATTGCAATATTCACGTCAAATCAAACTTGTAGGCAACTCGTAGGCGAATTCACGATGTGTACTTGGCTCATCCTTCGCACGAGCACGGACTTCACCGCTTCAGGGCCACGCCCTGCCCTGCCGATTAACTGCTGAGACACAGTCGACTCCAATGTTTCAGTGAGCGCCCGTCCGTTGTTATACCGACCTAGGTCCCGGTTTATCCCCTTGATATATATTAAATTAGGTCCGCTAAGCTGGTGGCTATGAAGATTACTTATGGCTCGTTTCATTTCCCCCCCTTCTCCCCACTCTTCGCTGACTTGCCTGTGAGCTCCGACGGGAAAGCGCGCGACGTTGGATGTCAGACTCAGCTCTGATAGGGAAATTGCTGCAGACGCAAACCGCGACATACCTTACCTTGGGCACATTGACGGTATGCTTAGCTTCACATTACTAGCCTTCCTAGAACTCAGTGCGCCTTGCAATTAGGCTGCGACGTGGGACTGGACTCTTGCCCTGGCCGAGGAATATCGAATAGTCAAAAGATGTGGACTAAGCTTCGCTATTCTTGCCTACTTTCTGGCGCGGACTAGCGCCGTGATGCTGTGCGTTTTGACCTTGATATTCTATACGGGAGTTCCTCCAGGTAAGATTCGTCTATGCGCATGATATTCCCCCATGTACTCATTTGACTGTTGAAAATGTTTGTATGTAGGCGAGAACAGCTGCTCAGCCGTATTTGGTGGAATCGGTGGTATGATCGTGCGTATTTTCTTTTATTGTTGTGGATATCAAATCTGATAGTGTTCGATTGCAGGTAATAGGAAATGCTTCCAAAGGCTATCTCTTTCTTCTTCGCGTCCGTGCGGTATATGGAAAGTCGCTGCTCGTCACGCTATGCGTTGGAGTGGGGTGGCTTCTCATGGTGGGCAGCCGGCTCACTGTCGCGCTGCTGGTACATACTACTGTGAGTCTAGCACGGCCGATATCATTATACTCTTTCAGCTCATATGTAAACCTCACCTGCAGCCCTTGGGACAGACCGGTTACTGCGCCGTAACCGTAATAGGATCCCTCCCTACCATTTCTCTATGGTTGAATTTCGCATATGATACCTGCATCTTCATCTCCATCTCCGTCCGCCTAGCCTCCTACACGACAACGACAGCCGCACCTTGGATTTTAACTTTTGTCCGTGGATATGGCCTTCCTCCTACCATGCGTCGCCTTCTCCAAGAGGGGCAACTTTACTACCTGTACGTCCCAGTCTTCGTTACCGTACTTCCCATTTTTGAAGGCAACGTCTTTAGCACCAATCTCGTTGCCATATTTTCAGCAGCCATTATTGCTGTATCACCTGTCGGTCCGATTTATCAAGCCATATTTACCGTACCAGCCACCGTCACGGAGACCATCATGACTTGCAAAGTGTTTCGTGCGATGGTTCTGCGCTCGTTCGAGGTTCATGACCAGAACATTACCTCCAGGGATCTACGCCATTTAAACCGGAGACCTTCTTCTTCTCTCGACGATAGTTTAACATATCGGCGTCTTGGCCACTTGACTCACTGAAGGCTCACACACATCATGAGAGTCTAGCGTGATCCGGCTTAGAAGAAATCGGGTCACGGCGGAGGGCTGTACAGTCGTCTTTAGGAACCAAAGAATCCGATCGTGGCCTAGGAAAACGATGTTGCGGCGGCACCGTACTACCACGCTCCTCGCAAGTCTTCGGTGTCTTTAAGGTAACATGTTGTACTACCAGTATAGTCGAATAATAATATGAGAAACGTAGGCTGCACCCTACATACCTCGACTAAACGGAGTTGAACGGATCTACTACAAGAATGACGGAGCGTGTTCGAGATATTCTGAGTTCTCGGGAATCGTATATCTCTTTCTGGCGAAATTAAGTATAAGGCGTTGGAGTATAACAAAGGGCTGCAGATATCGGGAACAGTACGGAACCTCCTCCCATTTTAATGTTAATACCTCTATAAAAACATGT
This sequence comes from Athelia psychrophila, assembly GCA_001630335.1. Lineage (NCBI taxonomy): Eukaryota > Fungi > Basidiomycota > Agaricomycetes > Atheliales > Atheliaceae > Athelia > Athelia psychrophila. The sequence goes on from KV417573.1 coordinate 285,530, forward strand.
TTACTAGAGAGTTCACGCAAATCCTAGATCGCGTCTGGGGTTTTTGCGAGACTCTTCAAATAGTTACGTAATCTATGTTAGAAGTATGGCAATTTTACAGGGAACCGACGGCAAAACACCTCTAGCTCTCCTTAACGACGTCGCCACCGCGGAGCCACCGCACCACCGCACCACCGCGCCACCCCTTTTCCAAGCCACAATCGGGCCCAATAGCCTTTCCTAAAGATGACTGCGCTTTGAACCCCAACAAAAGATCGGCGTCCCAAAGTTTTATCTTAATAGGCAGCTGGGGGGGGAAGGTCTGTGGTATCGTAACGAGTCGGTTTCGGATCGGCTGCATTAAAACTAACTAACCGCTCTATGTCGACTAATTACATTTAGCAGTCTGGTGAAGCTACGTTGTGCTCACACCAGTGACCACGACCTGCGGGATGAACCCCTCGTCGTTATAATTATTGTATGGCCCCCTGGCCTACGAGGTGGCCGGTCGTGGCCGGAGTACTTGCAGACGAACGCCGCAGTTAGACTTGTAAAGGCGACGAACCAAAGGCATTCCGTACCAACAACCATCTATACATCTACCGTTCGGACAGTACAGTTAGGATACATGAAACGCGGCAATGTAAGGTGAGACTGATCGGCGAATCTACTACTCTATAATTTAAGTTCCGGGGTAACGGCCGCGGCTACCTGACTTAAAACTCAGCAAGTAATAATCCGAAGTCGGACCACTACAAACAAGATTATAGAGCGGTCCATTTAATCGGTCTGAAAAGTGTTGTACTTTTAGCCAAGTACTACGCCCATTAACACAAAACTACCACAATGGTCTCTTGGTACGAAGCTTTTGGGAAAGTTTGCTCCAATTACGTTTAAATCGCCAGTTTTTACTTGGGGACCGTAGTTAGTGTTGCGCATCGTTCTGAATGTTACATGTAATTATTATTCACCCGCGATTTATGTAATATCTATACGCTATGTTTATGCTATTATACCTATTGGTTGCTACACCGTCATTACACCGTGTTTCCCCGGGCACATGAAACTCGCAGTCGCGCGTTCGATCACCCTCACAACGGTTAAGTTCGATTCGCGGAGACATGTGACCAGCGAGTGACTTGAGGCAGCTTCAGTTGACATAGAAAGCGACGTTAATTAGCCTTATATGGGTACCAGGACTTCGCGACTTTAGACACGAACACGTTTCTTCTGGATCATTCGACCATTAGTCGGTTTATATACGATAGGTGTCCAGCGTAATCCCCGGTACACCCGAGACGTCGAAGATTCTTTACAGCTACTAGTCAGAGCGCTAACATATGTATCCTTGCTATATTTTGAATGTAATGCTAAAGTTCGTTGGTCTATCGCTCCAGGTGACGATCGATCTGAACGAGAGCAAGCTACGGGCAGTAGACACGGACTTCTGCAAGGTTCAGGTTCCTGTGCGTTTCGAGTTAGTATCAAGGGGGACTC